>CM065477.1:13362955-13567942 GCA_032872505.1 Leptopilina syphax
GATTCCATATAAAACCCTTTTTCCTCCCCCTTTTGACTTTATCATCATTCCCACAGGCTAAAAGGAGTCGTTGATTTTCCATCCTCATGTATATTTTCCGTCCCTTAATATTCTACGACAGCACAAAAAAAATAAAAAAAAAAAATGGGATAGTAATTTAGCTTGATAATCAATTTTGATATACAGACACACGTAAGTGATTATAATTATATTTTGTCGTATATAGAATGTGAATAATATAATGAAATGTGGTTTTTGCGTTTGTGAATCAGATTTTTTATATTTACACTATTCTCTGGGGGCTTTTATAAAATCGAGAGCGAAAAAAATGGAGAAAGGTTGAGATTTATTAGACTGTTATTTAGATCCGTTTATTCTTCTATAATATGTGAAGGTTGATGCAGAAATTTTTATTTGTTGTTCTAAACTTGGAAAATTTTCGAAACTTTTTGATTTATATTCTAAAAATTATAGGGACTTTTTTTTAAAAGTTGAACTTAATTTTATTTATTGAAAGTTGTTATGGTTTTGAGTTTCTGTCTTATTTTAAATAATAATAGGTTTACAAATATTGACGAACATCTTGAGATTCAATATGGAAGTGCTATTTTCCACCTAGAACGCCAAGGTCACCGCTAGATGGCAGTTTAGTTCTTTCTTTGAATTTCTTCTGCCATCTGGTGGCGACCTTGGCGTTCTCAAGTGAAGAAATATTATTTGATAATATAAATTTTTTTCAGTTAATAATAAAAAAAAAGTTCAATAATTTAAAAATAAAATTAAATCAATAGAAAAAAAGTCTGTGATTTGAAATTTGAAAACTTTGAGAAAATTTTTTTTTTACTAATTCGTTACATAGTAAAGACTAAAAAAGGTAAAATTAGGAAAAGCGTAGCGTAGTGTGAATTCGAATATGGGAATTATTTTTCTTCAATCGGCGAAAAATTCGTAATTCTGGTTCGATAAAGAGGATTTATTATCTTTTTAGATTCGCACACATTCATTTTCCATGCTGTCTCTCTTATCCGAGATAAATCTAAGACGTATACTGATCATCTAGTGTGTAAATCAATCGATAATTCATGTAATCGATTCAAAAGCCGCCGGAATCAAGTTTGATCCATTTTTAGCTTGAGGCGTCGTGTCGCGATCTTATATGATACAAAATTATAGAAGGTGGATAGCGATTTTTTTCTCTTTTGCTTTTTTAATAAACACGTTATCAACTCTGTCTCTAGATAAAAAGAAAAAAAATTATCAGTGACAAAATACAGTTATCGATTTTTGATTTTATCGTTACACACTTTTTTGTTACATAATCTGTCTATACTATTGAAAATTTATTTTCAAGTATTTTTGCGTATTTTTCGAAATTTTTTTTTCTGAGTCGAGTGTTTTTGAGTGCAATAATGGAAGGAGAGGAAAATTGGGTATTTTTGAAATTTTTTTCTTTCTTTGAGGAGGAACCTTATTTGTGGACTATCATGAAGGAAAATTTCTTTGTCGCTCACATCCGATCAAAGAGTGGTGCAAGAAGCACAACAAAAACGAATCTGTCGTCGGGTTGTTGCTTCGGGCAAGAAGTGTGTCAGCTTCTTCTTCTTCTTCTTCTTCTTTTTTATTATTTGCTTCAACTCCCTGAGACGAGCCATTCTCAGAAGTTTTACCATTGCCTGAGGCCTCCGAAGTGTACGCAGGGCCCTTTCTCTTCTTCTTCCTCGTATTTACCTCGTCTTCTTTCTTCAACCTTTCAGTTGCAAACCAGTCTCGAGCCACTCGTGTATTCACACACCCACTTTTCATCTCTCTCTCTCTCTCTCTTTTTTTTTTTTTTTTTTTCCTATCTATCTACACGTCGATTCCTTCAAATTCGATACTTGCTAATATTCGCTAAACTTTTATTTAGAAGTGACTTGACAGTTTAATCCTTTTTTTTGAAGAAGAATTTATTTATAATTCATTTTAAGTTCAAAATAATCATTTTAATGACAAAAATAAATTATACGCAAATGTTAATAATTAACATTTATCTGGATAACTGATAATTACAGTTACTTTTATCAACTGGAATTTTTTCTATGTTTCTTTTTTTGTTTTGCCTTTCTTAATTAATATTGAATTAATCTTTAACGTCCGAGTTGATGATTTTTGCAACGCAACAATTTTTTATACGTTTTTTGCCTGAATTTTGATATCCTTAGATATCAAATTATCCTTTATTAATTAAAAAATGTTTGAAATTTCCTGAAATTTTATTGCAAATAATAGAAATTTCATTAAATTCTATTAAAAATAATTAAAATTTCATAGAAATATGTAAAAAATATTTAAAATTTTCAAAATTGTATTAAAAATAAATAAAATTCCTGAAATTCTGTTACAAAATTTAAAATCGACTCAAATTTTCTTTAAAGGAATTGAAATTCCCTTAAACCTATAAAAAAAAACAATTGAATTTTCCTGAAATTGGTAAATAATTGAAATTTACAAAATTATATTAAAAATAATCAAAATTTCTGGAAATTCTATATGTAAAATAATTAAAGTTCCCGCCCTAAAATTTACTTTAAAATAATTGACATTTTTTCGAAATTATATTAAAAAATAATTGAAATTTTCTTGAGACTTTATTAAAAATAATAAGAATTCCCTGAATTTCTTTTGACAATAATTTAATTTATTTTAAATTTTCTTAAAAATAAGTTAGATTATAAAAAATTCTAAAGAAAATAATTTTAATAGGCTTAAATTATATTAATAAATAATTTAAATTTTCAGAAATCTTACTAAAAATAAAATTTTTGTCTAAAATCCTATAAAAAAATAATTGAAATTGTCTAAATTTCTTTTAAAAATAATTTAAATTTCCTGAAATTGTATCGAAAATAATTGAAATTTTCTTCAAATTATATTAAAAATAATTGCAATTTACTTGAAAATAATTAAATTTTCCTGAAATATTATTAAAAATAAGAAGAATTGTTTAAAATTTTATTAATTTTATTAAAATTTCTTAAAATTCTATTAAAAATAATTAAAATTTCTATTGTAAATAATTCTATAAATATAATTGAAAGTGCCTAAAAGTTTGTTAAAAAAATTTACTATACTAAAAAATTTCCTATTAAAAAAAATTGCAATTTTCAAAAATTCAATTAAAAATTGATATTTCCTAAAAATTTTATTATAAGTATAATTGAAATTACCTTAAAATCTATCAAAATAATTGAAATTGTCTAAATGTCTATTAAAAATAATTAAAATTTCTTAAAATTCTATTAAAAATTATTTAAATTGCCTAGAAGAATATTAAAAATAATTGAATTTTTCTAAAAATTCTATCAAATTTATTAAAATTTCTGTAAATAATGCTAAAAATAATTGAAATTGCCTAACATTCAATTAAAAATAATTGAAATTTTCAAAAATTCTACTAATAATTAAAATTTCTTCTATTTCTACAAAAAAATAATTTTAAATGACAAAAATTCTTTTAAAAATAATTGAAATTCCCTTAAATTCTATTTAAAATAATTGAAATTATCTTAAATTCTGTTTAAAAAATAATTGAAATTTTCTGAAATTCTATTAAAAATAATTAACAATCCTGTAAATAATTCTAGAAATAATAGAAATATTATTTTAATTATTATTTTATAATTTTAAATATAATTTATGTGAATTTCAATTATTTTATTAAAAATAATTGAAATTTACTTTAATTTTTTGATTCTTAATATTATCTACTTTTGTGATTGAATATAATGGAAATTATTATTAAAAAAATATTAAATTTTAGTTTTCTTTTATTGGGATTAGGGAAAAAGTTATTATTATCTTAGGAAATTAGAGAAAAGTCGGGGAAAACAAAATAAAATTTTTCTCGTAGGTCTTTACAGCAATAACTACAATAAAAAAATGTAATTTAATAAAGAAGAATTGGCAAAGAAAAGAAAATATAAAGTTGATAAATTAGAAATACAAAAATAAAATTTTTAAGTAAATTCACAATATAAAAATAAAAGAATAAATGATAAAAATGAATTGAAATTGAAAATCCCAGAGCATAAAAATTATAATGAATTAGGAATGGAGAATAATAAAAATACGAGAATACATATAATTTCGCGGACATAATTCAAGTTGTAAATATGATGAACGATATTGAAATTAACGTACTACTTTCTTGCAGTCTTCTTTTATTAAATTATTCGGTTTTATTAGAGATAAATTGGCGAGGAAATGGTCCTATTTAAAGCCTGTAGATTAGTGTCCTTGAATGAATGAAGTTTGTGCCTACGTTGCAACGACAGTAAGGAAAACAATCTTAACTCGTCTTAACAGCCATTAGCTGGAACGACCAATTTGTCTCGACTTCTTCTTCTTCTTGTTCTTCTTATTCTTATTCTTCTTGTTTCCAAGCGAAAACCTTTAGTGAAGAGAAGAGAGGAGAGAACTTTGGCCATTAAGCGGAACAGAGAACCGATTCGCGGTGCTGAACACTCACTGGTTTGTACAACCGAGGATTATGCTTGGGCACGTTATTTACGATATATACTCGAGATATAGTGAATACGGAAACTGGAGGTTTAAGGCAGGACGGTAATTTTCAATTAAAAACGATTAGCCCCCCGAACGTGACTATTAGCAGTTGAGGTCCTGATATCGGCATTCAAGTGCCTATAGAAATGTGGATTTTGATCGAAATGGGTTGGGCCAATTTTGTCTCGATTCTATTATGTTCAGTTCTAATGAGCTCTCTCTCTCTCTCTCCCTCCCTCCCACCTCTCAAAGTAATTGAAAAGTATTTTTAAATTTAAGATTGATTTTCGATTAGATTAGTTTGTGTTTTTTTTGCTTATATTTCATGTATATAGTCGAAAGGAGCTAATTAAATGTTTGATGTGAAGAAATTTGGAGAAAAGAAAAAGGTATTTAATTATACTAAATTATTTTTCTATTACTGTTGGGCGAAACTTTATCTTTTTTTTCTGTGGTTTGATTTCAGGCGATTTTATTATCTTTCGTTCTGACTAAAAATGACACTTTTGGTTATTAGTTTCATTAGTCAAAATTGACTGTATTTGGGTTTTAGAAAAGGGGAGCAAAATTTCACCCTCGGGTATAAAATTTTTCCCTTGGAAAGGTTTTGGTGATAATTCGAAGCGAAAGCATCATTGCTCTCGTAATCTCATCATCTCGAATGTGTAATTTAAAGTCGAAAGCGAAATTTCGTTTTGTAATTTTTTTAGACAATGAGTTAAATTTTTAAAATTGAGTATTTGTTTAGTTCTATACTTATTATGTTTATTTACTTCATTTGAAACTTCAAAAATTAAAAAACCTATTGAAATTGAATTGAATTAATGTAAAAAACTGTTAAGATGGGAAATTTAAAATTCTCAGATTATTTGACAATTCGTAAATTGTTAATTAATCTTTATTTCTATTTTTTTTAATTTAAATAATTCTATTTTTACTTTTACTTTGACTTTGATAGATTTTTATTTAAAAGTAAAAATAAAAGTGTAATAGCAAAGTGAACTATCAAAGTGAAAGTAAAAGAGAAAATGAGAGTGAAAATTGAAAACAAATCAAAATAGAAATTTAAAAAAAATAAAAATTTATAATATTTTAAAATTATATGAAAAATAATTGAAATTTCCTGAATTTATAGTAAAAATAATTGAAATTCCCTTAAGTTTTATACAAAATAATTGAAATTTTCGGAAATTTTACTGGCAATAATCAAAATTTCCTTAAATTCTTTAAAAAATAATTGTAATTTTCTTGAAATTATATTAATTAAAAATAATTGAAATTCCCTGAAATTTTATTAAAAATAATGGAAATTTTTTTTTAATTATATTGAAAATAATTAAAATTTCTTAAAATTCTTCTTAAAATAATTGAATTTACTTTAAATTTTCTTTAAAATAATTGAAATTTCCTGAATTTATATTAAAAATAATTGAAATTTCCTTAAATTCTATTAAAAATATTTGAAATTTTTCTTGAAATTATATTAAAAATAATTGAAATTCCCTGAAATTTTTTTAAAAATAATGGAAATTTTCTTGAAATTATATTGAAAATAATTAAAATTTCTTAAAATTCTTCTTAAAATAATTGAATTTACCTTAAATTTTCTTTAAAATAATTGAAATTTCCTGAAATTATTAAAAAAATAATTGAAACTTTCTTGAAATTATATGAAAAATAATTGAAAGTTCCTGAATTCATATTAAAAATAGTTGAAATTGCTTTGAATTTTATTGAAAATAATTGAAATTTTCGAAAATTCTATTGGGAATAATTGAAATTTCTTTAAATTCTATAAAAATAATTGAAATTCCCTTGAATTATTTTTTAAATAATTTTAATTTCCTGAATTTATATTTAAAAAAAATTAATTTCCTTAAAATTCTGTTAAAAATAATTTGAATTTCCTAAAATTTTTTAAAAATAATTAAAAGTCCTTCAAATTATAATAAAAATTATTAAAATTTTCTAAAACTCTATATAAAAAAATTGAAATTCCCCAAAATTTTCTTAAAAATAATTAAAATACTGAGAATAATTGAAATTCCCTTGAATTTAATTAAAAATAATTGAAATTCCCTTGAATTTAATTAAAAATAATTGAAATTCCCTTAAATTTGATTAAAAATAATTGAAAATTTCTTGAAATTGGATTAAAAATAATTGAAATGCCTTTAAATTCTATTTAAAATAATTGTAATTTTCGGAAATTGGTAAATGATTGGAGATTTAAAAAAATTAAAAATTTTTAAATTAAATTAAATTGTAAAGTGTAAGTTAATAATTCGTAAATAATTTAATTTTGAGAAATTAGGTAATTAAATTATTTCAGTTTCATTTTTTAAAAATAATTGAATTCTTATATTTAAGTAATGAAAAATTTTGAAATAATTGTTATTTTATAAAATCCGAATAAAAAGAATTGAAAGTGAAAATGAAAATGAAAATGAAAATAAAAATCTATTAAAGTGAAACTAAAAATGAAATTGAAAGTCAAAGTATAAATATAATTACATAATAATTAGAAAAATAAAAATTACGAAGCAGCTTTATTGTTTTTGTTTCTACTAATTTATTTTAATTTATTTATTTACTTACTTTATTGATGGGACAATACTAATAATATTATTATTTTTCCTTTTTTGCTATTTTTTGCCCAACTTTTGTTAAACTTTTGTTGAAGATAAGCAATATTACAGTGGACGAGAGCTAGATTTGTAAAGTCGACAAGTCCTTCCTTTGGGTTTTCGCAGACACCTCTTGCGGATAGATAACGTCGACTGACGACAAACCCTTGTGACATTAACATGACCCTCGCACTTTAGACCCTGAATATCAACGACTTTGAAATTCCCAGATTATTTGACAATCCCGAAATGTCAGAAGCAAAGATTCATTTTGATTCTAGGTCCCCAACATCCAACTGATTCTCCTGTGCGCTATTACAATACATAAGTATTAAAATCTTTCTCTCTCTCTCTCTCTCTCTCTCTTTCATTTTCAAGGTTTCTTTATATTTTTTCTTCCTTTTTATATTCAAACATTTTTTTCTTTTAATTCCTTGTCCTTCGTGTGTCTGCTGTATTTGAAAAAAGAGAGGAAAAAAAACTTTTGCATTTTAAATGTTTTTCTGAGTCCATTAGTTAATTCTTTTTATACAACGTTTTCCGCAAAACGCCCACGCGGTTACATACAATGTTTTTCAATACCGTTATTTTTATCTGCATGATAAAACATGACAAATACATTAAAACAATAGGCTCATCGGACACGGTACAATTTTATTGCTTTTTATCGTTGCGATAAAAAAAAATGATGCGATATTACAATAGCAACATTGTTTTTTTCGAGCGGCTAATTAATAAAATTAGTTGACACCATTTTTTTTGCTTTTTGATTTCTTTCTGTTTTGTTTATTTTAATTGATATTCATTTAAATTTCTCTTTATTTATTTTTTTATTATTTTATTTTAATTTCTAATTATTTTATTGTCACTTATATTTATTTAATTTTTATTTATTTTTTTTATATATTCCTTTTCATTTTGTATTTATTTTTACTTATTTTAATTTCTAATTATTTTATTATTATTTCATATAATTAAGTTTCCATTTTTCTATTCAATTTTATTTATTTATTATTTATTTATATCTATTTATTTTCTTGAAGTTTCAATTTATTTGATGATTTTTTTTTTTTATTGGCGAAAAATAATAGTGGTGAGTGGAATGAATTGAATTCGTAGACAGGGAAGTTTCGTCAGTCTTGAAAGTTTTTGAAAGTGGAAGTGGTGTGTTACGACAAGACAGATAGTTAGTGGTAGTCATCGACTATGTCACTGCACTTGGAAAGCCCACTGAGACGTGTTTAACTGAAGTGACTCGAAATTAAAGCCGAGAGAGAACAGACTTTGCTCAATAGCGAGCTTTAAGAACCTGTCGTGTTGGAATTGAAAAAAAGTTCTTTTTTCCTAAACTTATTTCTTGTTTATTATTGCTTTCTCTGTCTGCAATTCATTTAATTTCATTTTATCAAATTCTATTTCTATTCTATTCAATTTTTACTAATTTACTATAATTATAAAATATTTTTTATAGATTCTTTACAGATTTTTTATAGACTTTTTTAAAGACTCTTTAAAGATTTTTTGATAGATTCTTTATAGATTTTTGAATAGATTTTTTTATATAGATTATTTCCTTATAATATTGCAGATAGATTTGAAGGAGAATTTTATTCTTTCGTTATCGTGGCGCAAATGAGATTGTTGAACACGTGAAAAGTATTTCGATGCGGTGGATAGAAGATCCAGTATAGGAACCCTTATCAGATTCCAATGGTCATGGTATTGTACCTATTGTTGTTCTCATTTCCACACACACCCCTTGAGATAGTCCAACCGCCACGTGCCTACATCCATAGAACTTTCATCGTCACTGGCTTCAAGCTATATTCCGGAATCCAATCTCAATTTTCCAGGAACTGCCGACTATCTTATTCCATTTCGGTGAATGTTAGGACTCTATAAGTTCGCGTCATGCCCTTTATTAAACTCCCAACACTCAATTTTCATCCAAATGGAAAATTTATTATTTTATTATAAAGCGACAAAATGCATTCAATGTTGGACCTTGTAAATATTGTAGATTCCATAAATATGTAAATTTATTTTATTTCATTTTTAATTTAATTTAATTTAATTTTATTTTATATTTTAACAAATTTATTTATTTTGTATAGCCAAACAGATATTTTGGAATATAAATCCAAATATAAAACTTTAACTACCTTGGATTATTTATTTCACACTAGAAAATTTTTTTTCACCAAAAATATATAGTTCATAATATTTTTTTTTGTATTTTTTTGACGCTCTTTGGAACATTTTAATATAAATCCAAATATAAATTTTCTACTTACCTTATAGATCACTTATTTCTTTAAAAAATTTCACTCCATAATTTTATTCTACCAAAATATGAAAGAAAATAACCTTAAATTTGTGTTAATTTTTAATTTCAAGTTAAACAGAAATTTTAACTTTAGTGTAAAAAATTTATGAATCTAAAGTTACCGGCTTTTACGTAGACGCAAAAAGGGAGATAATTTTTTTTCTACCGGACCAAGAGGGAAATTATTTTTGATAAAAGAAACTTAATTATTAGCCCCATTACTTATTCCTTAAAAGCTTGTTTCCCTAAAGTTCTGGTCTTTCGAATGATGGTCGATTTTTTTGTAACTGCTCTTCATTGATAATTTAAAAAAAATTTTAACTTGAAAAAACTTTTTAAAAAGCCAATTCCAAAAGTTGTAAATTACTTGTTATTTTTAGTATCACAGTTTTTCTAAGAATATCAAATTGAGACAAAAATATAAATTGAAATTTCCTTAAATTTTCTTAAATTCATTAAAAATAATTGAAATTTCATGGAATTTTATTGAAATAATATTAAAAATAATTTAAATTCCCTTGAATTTTACTAAAAATTTATTTAAAAATAATTGAAATTTTCTTAAATTTATATTAAAAATAATTGAAATTCCCTAAAGTTTAATTAAAAATAATTGAAATTTTTTTTTGAAATTATATTAAAAATAATTAAAATTGACTTAAATTTTACTAAAAATAATTGAAATTCTCTTGAAATTATATTAAAAATAATAAGAATTCCTTAAAATTCTGTTAAAAATAATTGAATTTATCTCAAAGGTTTTTGAAAATAAGTTAAATTATCTGAAATTCTATAAAAAATAATTTAAATAATCTTAAATTATATTAATAAATGATTGAAATTTTCAGATATTTTATTAAAAATTAAATTTATTTTAAATCCTGTAACAAAATAATTGAAATTGTCTAAACTTCTTTGAAAAATAATTGAAATTTCCTGAAATTGTATCGAAAATAAATGAAATTATCTTGAAATTATATTAAAAATTACTGAAATTACCTTAAATTTTATTAAAAATAATTGAAATTTTTTAAAAATAATATTACAAATAATTTGAATTCCCTTAAGTTTAATTAAAAATAATTGAAAAATTCTTGATATTAGATTAAAAATAAATGCAATTCCTTTAAATTCTATTTAAAATAATTGAAATTTCGTAAAATTCGTAAATGATTAAAATTTATAAAATTTTAACAATATTAATTGAAATTTCGTAAAATTCGTAAATGATTAAAATTTATAAAATTTTAACAATATTAATTGAAATTTCGTAAATTATATTATAAGTAATTCAAATATCCTGAAATTCTATGTAGAAGTAATTGAAATTTTCTGAAATTTTATTAAAAATAATTGAATTTTCTTGAAATTTTATCTAAAATAATTGGAATTTTCTTGAAATTATATTAAAAATTAATTGAAATTTTATGAAATAGAATTAAAAATAATTGAATTTAGTAATTAATTTGATTAGAGATTTAAAAAAATTATATTTTTAAATTTAATTTAAATTTAATAATTAATAAATAATTGAAAATTAAAAAAAAATTTTTAATTGATAAAGCTTTTTAAAAAGCCTATTTCAAAAGTTGTAAATTTGATTCGTTTTCTGTCTCAATTTGATATCCTTAAGAAAACTATGATTTTTTAAAATTTACATAATGAATTAATTAATCCTATTTAGTCAGAGTTAGTCAATAGTGACTAATGTAAAAAAAAGAGAACAAAAGAAAGATAAAAGAATTAATAAGAATGCAATAAAACTTGATTGAAAATTCCCTCTATAGAAATGTGTATGTGCTTAAAAAAAAGATGCCTCGGAAAAAAAAATTTATATGGGTCTCATCTTGCAGCATTAACATCATAATCCTGAATATAAAATTTGCGTAGAATGTTTACCATTCCCTTCGATTCTTTAATCCTTCTTTTTTTTTGGACAAAGAGGGAACTTAAAAAAATGACTGCAAAATAAAAAAGAAACATTTCATCCCAAGAGATTTTTTTTTTTTTTTGCTTTTTTACAATAATATAGATTCCATGACCCTGAATACAGGATTACTGACCATCCTCGAGAAAGGGATTCTCGCCACATTTAAGGGGTTCCCACCCCAGATTCTGGATACTGATCTCAGACGACGGAGGAATTCCGTTTTCTTGACAAGTTAAGCTCCCTCCCCCCTTCCAATCTTGACTCTTATATTTCGTATCTCGTATATAGAATGTTCCGTTTCGAGTCTTGGTCGTCGTTATACAAATTAGCGACCTTCATTCAAGTCCGTCTCCTTTAAGTCTGCAACTGGGGTGGGAATCAATGGCGCAGCTGACGGGCTTTTTGGTTGCGCTTGCGCGCAGACAATTCTATCGACCGTTCGTGTTTGCTGCAGTATAGACACAGTCTACCCCTTCCTTTAACCCCAGCGAGAAATTCTGAAACCGAACGCGAGCGCGCGCGGGGTGGCTTGTCTGACTGGGTGGATTGTGTGTGGGGGGGCGGGTGGGGGTTTTTTTTAAAGGGGGTGGATGGTGAAAACGGTGGCGCTGCACCAGGGCGGCCTTGACTCGTCGCTCTCTGTACTTTCCCTGATAATCTACGCTAGACTCCCGGGCGGCACTCCAAACCAACTCTGATTTCCCTTCTCTATTTCACTTCTATTCATTCCTCTTTTCTTTCTTCCGGAAATGTTTTTTTCATTGTTTCTTCAAGTTTTCTTTTTCGATTTTTTTTTGTAATTTTTCTTTCTTTTAAATTCTTTTTTTACATTATTTGATAGTAATTTTCTTTTGTTACATTTCTGGTAATCTTTCTTATCAGGATTGTTATGATTTAAATCATAACTTGATTAAAATCATGATTAAAATTTTTTTTTTTTAAATCAATATTATTTAAATCAAATACACGTTTTGATTTTAATCTTAATCATATTCAAATACACATACAAAAATAAATAATTTATTGAATAATTGAATGTTTCTCAAAATTGAATTCTTACGATGAATTTTAATAAAAAAAATTTAAGAATAATTTTAAGAAAATAATATTGAATTCTTCTGCGAAGAATTTTTATAAAATTCTTTTAAATAATTGAATTTAATGAAAATTGAATTTTAAATCATTGAATTCCTGTAAAAATTGTATTATTTAAGGAAAATAATTGAATTTTATATAGAATTTTATAAATGTTTTAAAAATAATTGAATTCTTTCAAGATATAATATTATAATTAAATTGAAAATTATTGAATTACGCGAAGAATTTTTATAAAATACTTTTAAATAATTGAATTTTAAATTATTGAATTCCTGTAAAAATTTTATTATTTTTGAAAATAATTAAATTCCCACGAAGAAATTTATTATTTATGGAAATAATTGAATTCTTAAAAATGTTTTCAACGAATTTAATTAAAATTTTATTGAAAATAATTCAATTATTATATTGAATTTTATAAATTTTTTAAAAGTAATTGAATTCTTTCATGAAATTTTATTATAATTGAATTGAAAATAATTGAATTCCCGCGAAGAAATTTATTATTTATGAAAATAATTGAAGCGTTTTGTGCAGAAACAGCATAAGTCCATAATTCGAAATTGTTCAGGAATCAATAAAAACTGTTTTTCTCGTAAATGTTAAGATTTTTTTTAATTCGGCTTTTTGCATTATATTCTACTAACCTATAAGTTAAAAAATCCAATATGATTAATTAATTATCTTCTTAACATAAAAAATTAAAAAATAAATTAACATTTGGACTTATGCTGTTTCTGCACAAAATAAAATGAAAAACACAGAAAATTTATTAAATCCAGTGAAATATCAAAGTTTTATGAAATATTTAATAACATTTATTTAAAATATTAAATTTGGATAATTTTTAGTAACATTTTATAAATAATAAAATTGTTTTAAGAATAAATTTAACCAAATTTACAATATTTTCTAATTTTTAAATAATTCAGTCACCACTGTCACTTTTTGCTTCCCATGAGTGTTTTTATTTATAATATAAACTGTTTAATATAAATTATTAAAATACGTCAAGAATATCACAAATAAATATAAAACTTATCATGGACTTCCCGTGTGGAAAATTTTAGGGCGCTGACCAAGCGCTTAATAGACTGTCTAACGTCTTTCTAGACCCAGGGCAGACGGTCTTGTCGAGCGGCTGTTCAGAATTGAAACGAAACTTCCACGCTATCGTCTAGAATAGACCAGCGTTTCTGGTCTGATCAGCAGTGCTAGTAAATTCTAATCTACGTCTATTCAAAATTTATCATTATATGTTATGACAACTATTCTTAAAATGATAAGACTTAATTATATTTGAAATAATTTTAATGACTTTTTTTTACATAAAAAGTATAAAAAAATATTTTAACTTTCTGTATTTTTCACTTCAACTTTCTTTAAGCGTAAGGCTTTGTGTCCCTCCCAATCTTTGGCATTGGAGATATAGTAGTCTTTTTGTAAAATAAAATTTACTGCAAATCAAAACAGCCGGATGAAACTAGCAGTCGTACTCAGCACCAATCTTTAGGCGTCAACCACTAATTAATGAAATTAATAAATAAAAACTTACTAAATTTGCTATTTAGTGGATATTGATTCTCAAATAACAATACTCGATGGTTTTTTAAATCATTAAGTATTTCTAAATTTGAAGGAGAGGCATATTGGTAGATGACGCCTAAACATTGATGCTGAGTACAACTGCTAGCTTCAGCCGATTAATCAAAACACATAGAAACACATCAAAATCTATTTTTTTCAGTGCACATTTAAAATTAAATTATACAGAAAACAGCAACAACATAGCACATTATTATTCACATAAAACAGAAACCACAACGAATACTAAAATTCACAAAGAAAATGCACAATACGCTGACTGATCTAACGACGCCAAACGACGCGACGCCATTAGGCGCCATGTTACTTAACAGCTGGGCATACATCGACGCATGCGCATATAACATCCTAGACCAAATCTAGACGGTCTTAATAACACCGTACTAGACGGACATATTTGACTTAGATTTTTTCTAATAAGCCCATCTGTTAAGTCACTGATTCGGGACTTGATGGACCGTCTAGAATTAGACGGACTTGATGATTGCTAATCGGGAAATCATTGGACTCTAGACTGCCACAATATTTTTCCACACGGTTGTGCTGTTTCTGCACAAAGTGATATTTTAATTATTTTTTTAAGGGTTTAGAGTTTAGTCACTTATGTAATATTTTACCAGATTGAAAAGCTTCATTTCACAGAGAAAAGCGAGTGTTGTTTTTGATGCGGGTAAATTTTGGTAGGGTAATTTTAGTGAGGATAAATTTTCTATAATAGAAAATTTACCTTATTTTCGGTGTTAAAATAACACTTCCGAGCTAAAGTTTGATGCAGACACTTTTAACACCGAATTCAGTGTTAAAATAACACTCACTTTTTTCTGTGTTAAAGATAAATTTTCAATAAAAAAGTGATTTTCGGAAAAAAAAATGGACTTATGCGGTTTCTGCACAAAACGCTTCAATTATATTCTTACAAATTTTTTCAACGAATTTAATTAAAATTTGATTGAAAATAATTCAATTATTATATAGAATTTTATGAAAATTTTTGAAAATAATTGAATCCTTTCAAGAACTTTTATTAAAATTGAATTGAAAATAATTGAATTCTTGCGAAGAATTTTTATAAAATTCTATTAAGTAATTGAATTTAATGAAAATTGTATTTTAAATAATTGAATTCCTATATAAAAGTTTTATTATTTATGAAAATAATTGAATTCCCGTGAAGAAATTTATTATTTATGAAAATAATTGAATTCCTACCAATTTTTTGTAACGAATTTAATTAAAATTTTAATAAAAATAATTCCATTCTTATATAGAATTTTATAAGAATTTTTGAAAATAATTGAATTCTTTCAATTTTATTAAAATTGAATTGAAAATAATTGAATCTTCGCGAAGAATTTTTAAAAAATTATTTTAAATAGTTGATTTTTTTCCAAAAAAAATTTAATGAAAATTGTATTTTAAATAATTGAATTCCTGTAAAAATTTTATTATTTATGGAAATAATTGAATATTTGCGAAAAATGTTATTAAAATTCCTTAAAATAATTGAATTCTTGTGGGAAATTTTATTTTAATTATAATTATTTTTGTTGCTTCTATTATAAAATTAATTTTTTATTATCATTAGCTACTATAATAAAGCAAACTCCATATAAAATTTGATTTAAATAAAAAAAAATAAGAATTAAATTTAAATTTTTTGGAAATCTTTCTTTTTTTTTGTTTTCCTGAGGATTTTTTCAGGTTCTATTTTGTACATTTTAATTTAGTTTTCCGTTTAGTTTCGTTGGTATTTTATTTTCTTCCTCAATTTTCTATATTTTTGTTTAATTTTTTTCCGCATTGGATAATTTAGTTTTTTTTTTTTTGCTTTACGACGATTTTTCTTCAACTTTTTTTTTGTTTGGTTTTTTTTTTAACCGTTTTTTTAGTTGAATTATTTTTCTTCTTCGGTGCAATTCTGTTCTCTTATTTTTGTTTCATTTGGGTATTTTTCTTATTCATTTTTTTTCGTTTTATCTCTGTTTTTACACTCTTATAGGTCTTCTTCCCTTTTTATATTCTTTTTCTTCAGGGTTTCAATTCTGCTTTTTTCATTGAACAATTTTCTCCTTCGATATTTTTCCACTTTTTACGATACTTATTTTAGTCTTGATTTTTTATTTTCATTTTTCTTCGTCTTCTTTTTTTTCTCTTACGTTTTGGGCACTTTTTTTCTACTCCTATTTTTTACTACAATATTTTCTACTCGTCATTTTTTACTTCAGCACAATAGTCTTTTTTCCTACACCAAAGGACCTTTCTCTTAAACCTAATTAAACATCCTACTGAAATAATTTAATCTTTTTTTTATCCATTTTATAAATATAGAAGAGTAGTAAAAATGGGTAAAAAGGAAGATTAGATTAATTCAGTGGGAAGTGCAATGAGGTTTAAGAGAAAGTTCTATTGTTGTTAGGAAAAAAACCTTTGGAGGAAGAAATAGGAGTAGGAAAAAATGGAAAACGGAATAAAAAAAGAAAACGGAGGAGGGAAAATAGGAGAGTAGTAAAAATGGGTAAAAGGGAAGATTAGACAAATTCAGTAGGACGTGAAATAAGATTTAATAGGATGTTCTATTGGTAAAAGGAATAAGAATAGGAATAGAAAATAACCGATTACGTTGCAATGAATATAGAAGGAATGGAGGAATAGGAAATAGGAAAAGAATATAGAGGAAAAGGAATAAAAAAATTGCATAATTTACCGATACAGTCATCGTTTTGCGTTGGTCGTTATTCATGTTCTCTTTTTTTTTTATTATTTTGAACTTGAATATCATCTTTTTTTCATTTTCTGAGTAGTTTCATTTAAAAGTTGAGAAAGAATAAAAAAAAAAGAATTGGAAAATAAGGAAAGAAAGGGGATGAATAAACGTCTAAGGTGAGGGGACAACAGGGTGCAGTGAGGGAATGGATTATGATGAAGTGCCTGGGTGAGTCCTGAGACAGAGTCTTTGAACTTGAGGCGGGTGCGCTGCGAATGGGGGATGGGAAAAGCCTTTTACCTTAGACTTTCCTTTCCATGAAGAGTATTGGCATATTTAAGATCATCGCACCGACAGAGTTAAATCAAAGAACCCGTGACAAGGTCAGCGTTCTATACGTAACCGTAACATTCAGCCAACTTTTGTCCCTTTATTTATATTCTTTTTTTGTCCCCTTTTCAATTACATTCATCCAAGTTTCTCTCTCTCTCTCTCTCTCTCTCTTACTTTCTTTATTTCCCTCTTTGTTACTCTAACTATTTTTCTCTTTTTTTTCGATCTCTCGAGTTTTTAATGTCTCGTATTAAGATGGGAGAATCTTCTAAATCGTTTTTGTAAGCCTCGAACAATGTCTGATTATAAATAATTATAGAATTACGAATATTAACGAACATCTTGAGATTCAATATGGCGATGCTATTCTCCACCTGCGAACGCCAAGGTCACCGCTAGATGGCAGTTGGGTTCTTTCTGGGAATTTCTTCTGCCATCTGGTGGCGACCTTGGCGTTCTCAAGTGGAGAAATTAAACCACCATTTGATCCCTCAAAGACTTTTATAATTAAAAAAATTCCATTTCTGCTTGTAATTTAAATTTCAATTAATTTTAATTTTAATTAAAATTTTCGTTTTTTGAGACAAATATTTAAAGTTCCACAGAACTTTAAATATAAGGTCAAAAAACGAAAATAATTTTCAGTAGACACCTGATAATAAGTTTGATTGAATGAAAATTAGGTTAATTCACTTATAAATTATGTTTAACTGAAACTTATGTTTTGATTAGCTACATATATTTTTGGATTTAAAATAATTTTTTCTCAGAGTACGTTTTAATAGATTACGTAGCCTGAGTTTAAAATTTAAATTAATGTACTTTTGAGTAGTTTAAATTTTCTTAGGGATATCAATACAGGATAAGCGTGAAAAAAAAGATTTCTTTCCTCTTTTGAAAAAAAAAAAGAAAAAAAATGGAAAATGAGTGAAATGTCAACCCTAGTGGTTCTGTATCCTGAGGTTCGAAGCAATAGTCTCGCGTATTCTAGTGTTGACAACAGCCTCGAGGATCAGACAATGGTGTGATTAGGACACAATGCCTTGATCGCCGCCAGGGTGTTCGTGTGTGCTCTCTCCCTTATTTTCGAGGACTCGACACTGGAAGGCATTGTGTATCGAGATACCGTGTCAGACTGTCTGGGTTTGCTAGAGTATGTACCAAGAGAGAGTGAGAGGTGGAGAACATTGCAATGATCACCAGAATGTCAACCGGAGTATTAACTTGATGTATGAGCTTGCATTCTAACACCGTACATACATATGTACTTGATGTCTCATGTTTTGAGCTTCAATTACGACCAAGCGGGAATCACCAAGATTATATTCCATTGCTTGCTCTCTCTCTCTCTATCTCTCTCTATTTCTCCTCTCTCTATATCTTCGCACTCTCTTGAGAAGCAAAACGAACTTTTCCTTTGATCCTATCTCTCTCTTTCCTCGTGGGAGCCGAGGAAAACCATCATTTTCGGGGGAGTTGATTCACCTTTTAGGGATAATGAAATACCAAACCCTCATACTTAGAAACTTGAAAGCCTTTGATTTTGTCAAATATCTTCGGGTATATACCTCTTAAAGTGTTTGCTCTGTGCGTTTAGTTGGAAAATATCCGAGAAAGCCTTTTTGGGGGAGATTTTTATTTTTGGTGAAAAATAAACAAGGATGTCAAGTTGAAATTAGAGTCTTTCTTTTTGAGAATAATTTAGGGCTGATTTTACTAATGTCGATTCAAAATTAGGAGCAACAGTTCCAAAAGTAGAATCACAAGAGGCCGACCAATCGTGAGCGGATGAACCAGAATTATTAATTAACTTAGGGTTAATTTTTGTTATCTCTAAACACTAAAAATTAGGCTCCTAAAGATTAAACACTAAGGGCTTAGTGCTCTTAGTTGCAAAAAATCCTTAAGTGTTTAATTTTTAGGAGCTTAATTTTAGCCTAATTTTTGTAGGAGCACAATTTTTAGTGTTCGGTTACAATCCTTAATTTATTTTTTAATCGTTAGGATAACTGGGATAAAAATTCTTTATAATGCAGACAATTTGGCACCTTTTGTGAGCGTGATTTCGTGTGTAATGTGTCGCCCCTACACGGGACGTGCTTGGCACAAGTAACTAGGAGTACCTTAAACGTCAAAGGGACGGATAATCAGCTTTCCAACACATACAGTCACACAAGAAGAACCTAATCTTCAAGAGCTCATCAGGCTTGATTTTCAGCAGCAAACGAAGAATGGACCACACACAAACACACACCAGTTTTCTAGGGTACGCGAGATAATTTTCTACCTTTTTGCCCCCTGCTCCTCCTCACTCCTTGTCTTCTAAACCCTCAACACTTGGATTCATGAACACCACACAGTGTGTTCTTCGGACGATTGGAAAATTTCATCCTTTCGTGAAAATGGTTTTTACTTTTTTTTTCCCCTCTACTTTCTTTTTGTCCTTCTTTTATCTCTTCCTTTTTTCGAGAATACCACTTTACCGCACAGTCGGAAGAAGCTCGGTCACGTTTCCGAATAGACGAGTCAAGATTGTCTCTGGATTTCTCCCAGTTGGGTTGTTCACTCTTCAATCGATCGACTTTCAAAGTAACATGAGTGAGAGAGATATTTTCGCATCATTGACAAATTTTTTTTTTTTTTTGCCTCTTGTGATTCTATTTTTGGAAGTGTTGCTCTGTTGTGGAATATTAAAAATGGGGGTTTCTTTTTTTCTTTTTGGTAGAATTTTATTTTCTTTAATTTTATGAATTGGAGAAGTTGGAGGAGTTAGAGAAGTGGAAATTTACATGAAAGGAATTTCACGGGAATGTAATTTTTTTTTTCGCATGGCAAATGTAAAGTAACTGAATGTACCTTTCTTTGAGGGGACGATACGCGACTTTGTGTGATATTCGCCTCTCGGGAGTCTAGTTACGATCTGACGAGGCAAACATTTGTTACTAAGAGCGAAAAAAGGGGCTCTTGGATAAGAAAAGTAGTTTCCTTACATTTCTTTCGTTCTTTTAATTAATTTTTTCCACCCCTTTGAAAAGAATTGCTGTTTAGATTTTTATGCCGGTTAATGAAAAGAATTGGAGATTTTCTTTTTGTACTGTTCAAACTTTGGGAATAATTATTTTTCCTTATTAAACCTGATAAAAATTTTACAAGAAATATAAAAAAATACAAGAAATATATAAAAAGTAGAAAAATGTCAAAAATACAAATAAGTGAAAATTCTCGAAGGTTTCTTTTTATTTTTGTCACATTTGAAGGTCGGAAATGAAGAAGTCCTTTCTCGATTGAACGGCTCTGCTAATATCAAAAAATTGTCTGACCTCGTGGGCGCGTCTATATATAATACTTGTCTCTCGATCCTCTCGGTTCGTTCGCTATAAAATATATATTCTTCTTCTTGAAGGCACAGCATAATACAATGAAGATTTATATGCAGCTTAAGCAGGATCATCGCTCTGGCTTATTGCCGTCCTCGAAAAGTTTTTAAGGTTCCTGTGCCTCTTCTTATATTCTCATCTCGAGTCTCGCGGAACTGAAAATCCAGCCGCGGAATGGACACGAACGCGAGTATATTAAACTTTTTTATAGAGCATAGTAAGAAGATCCTTTTGCCATATTAAAATGCTTTCACCGGCTGCTCTCGCGACTCTTTTGTGAAATACGATGCATAAGCACTTGGCTTTTCTTTCATTTTTGCTTTCCCTAGAAAAAAAAAAGTGTACATTCATGTATAAATCTGCAAACATTTGGAAAATTCACTTATAAACTTCATATTTTGCATATATTCTGATTATATTTTAATATATTTAGACTTCGCATTCGATAATTAATTTTAAAAAAGTAGATTTCAAACTAAAAAAAGTAGTAAAAAAGTAGCTATCGAAAAATAAAACTTGATAAAAAAATAGTTTTAGAAACTTCACAAAACTGACAAAAATTTTATTCTATATTATATTTTCCTGACTTTTTCCTGATTTTCATCAAAAATATTTACTTCTTTCTTATTCTGCTAATAAATTGAATTCTGGCAACGAATTTTATTCATTCATGAAAGAATTTGAATATTTATAAAAATAATTTAACTCTTGGCAAGAATTTTATAAAAATTTTTAAATAATTGATTTCATTCAACCAATTTTATGCAAATTTTAATTTAAATAATTGAATTCTTGAGAAATTTTTATTATTCATGAAAAGAATTAAACTCTTAAGAAGATTTTGACTAAATTTTTTTTTAAATAATTGAATTCTGTTTGGAAATTATAGAAAATAGTAGATATTGAATATAATTGAATTGCGAAAAGTTTTTTAAAATAATTAAACTTTACAAAAAATTCTATTAAAAGTTTTGAGAATAATTGAATTCTTAAAAAGCATTTTATTATTTATGAATATAATTGAATTCTCGCGAACGATTTTATTATAATTTTTTTAAATAATTGAATTTACAAGAAGAAATTTATGAAAATAATTGAATTTTGCAAAGAATTTTATTAAAAAATTATTTAAAAAATTATTATTTATAATTGAATTCTTTTCAAGAATTTTATTAAAATTTTTGTAAATAATTTAATTTTTGAAAATAATTTTGTTATTTATCGACATAAGTGAATTCTTTAGAAGAATTATTTATGTAAATAATTTAATTATTGGGTAGAATTTTATTAAAATCTAAAAAAATAATTGAATTTTCTAAGAAAAATTTCATTATTTATGAAAATCATTGAATTATTGCGAAAAATGTTATTAAAATGCTTAAAAAGAATTGAATTTCCGTGAAAAATTTTGTTATTTTTGAAAATAATCGAATTCTTTATAAGAATTTAATAAACATCGTTTCAAATAATTAATTTTTTCGAAATTTTTTTAAAAATGCTATTCTAAATTAATTGAATTCCTGGGGAAATTTTATTATTTATGAAAATAATTGTATTTTGGATGAATTTTGTCAATTTTTTTTTAAATAATTGAATTCTTTTGCGACATTTTATGAAAATACTAGATATTGAAAATAATTGAATTTCGAATATTATTTGTAAATAATTGAATTCTTCCAAAGAATTAAAAAAAACGTTTTTTTTAAATAATTGATTTTTTTCGAAGAATTGAAATTAAATTTTTAAGAATAATTAATAATTCTGCGAAGAATTTTATTATTTACGAAAATAATTGAATAGTTGCTAAGAGTTTTTTTTTATAATTTTTAAAATTAATTGAATTCCTAAAAAGAATTTTATTTATGAAAATAATTGAATTATTGCTAAAAATTTTATTAAAATGGTTAAAAAGAATAAAATTGAATTTCTGTGAGAAATTTTGTTATTTTTGAAAATAATTGAATTCTTTATAAGAATTTTATAAACATTATTTTAAATAATTAATTTTTTTGAAATGTAATAAATATTATGAAAATTTCATTTTAAATAATTGAATTATTGTGGAAAACTTTATTTGTGAAAATAATTGAATTTTTTGATTAACTAATTTTAAATAGTATTAAAAATAATTGAAATTCTTTGATAATTTTTATTATTTATGAAAATAATAATTATTAAATAATTGGTGTTTTTGAAATTTTGTTGGAAATTTTATTCTAAATTAATTGCATTCCTGTGTAAATGTTACTATTTATGAAAATAATTGAATTTTAGATGAATTTTATCAAATTTTTTTTAAAAATAATTGAATTGTTTTGCGAAATTTTATGAAAATACTAGATATTGAAAATAATTGAATTTCGAATATTTTTTGAAAATAATTGAATCGTTTTAAAGAATTTGATTATAATTTTTGAAAATAGTTTTTTGATTTCTAGTATTAGCGTATTTACAGTAGCGTAAATTCTCTAGAAATAAAATAAACAAAATTAGCTATTAATGGCTGAAATCTAAATAAAGTACCCAAATATTTTAAACTTAATTAACAAATGCCTGAATTTTTATAGTAATTTCAGAAAAAATTTGTTGTCATTTGAGTTCGTTTAGAACTTTAGTATAAAATTCTCTAGGGGAAAAATTAGATGCGAATAATTTCTTTTTTTTGTCGAATTTCTTTTGTGCGGTAACAAATGAGTATAAGATAAAGTGTTACTCTTGAGAGTTTATTGGATTGCTGGAATAATGATAATCCCCGACAACGACAGAGAGATGTTACTGGAAATCGTAAGCAAAGTCCTTTTATGTGTACGAGAGAAGAGAAGGGTTGCTGCTGAATGATTTCCATTTTCCATTTCCTATCCCCGTATATTTACGCTCTCATAGGGTTGGAATATAAGTTACTTTATATGCAGACGGTAGGACCAAGTACGATGTTTTACAATACTAAGTAATTGCCCTAGTAATCCACGATATGGGTTATCGAAAACCGATGAGAAAATCGCTGCTGATAAAACTGTCGTTTTCGAATATATAATCGCGCGTCCCCCTCGAAATCCCTTCGGGCCGTCTCTAAAAATTTGTATAGAACCGCGAAAATCTTCTTTATATTATTAAAAAATTACAATGAAAATTGTTTTCCTTGGCATTTGAGGGGGAAAATTATAAAAATACCTTGGAGATATTTTCTGGAAGATAATAAAATTTTTATTTGCGATTGAGAAAATAAGTTATTGAATCATTTTTGATTTTATCTCTCTTTCTCTCTCGTGAATTTTTATAACTGTCATGCCGTAGATTTTGGAAGCATTCCAAGTTTTTGATTTTTGGAAATTTACTCAGGGAATTTCGGTTTTTATTTGTCAATTATTCGGTTTGGAAAAACGGTATAGAATTTTTATTTTTTACTTGATGATGATAAAGTTTTTTTTGTTTGAAAATATACTTTGTTCTTTAAAAACACAATTTTTTCAATTTTCGTGTAAAACTCTTTACAAAGAAATGTTTACAAAAAGTTTACAAAAAGTTTACAAAGAAACATGTTTCCTGTATTTTTTTTTAATTCTGAAATGAAACTGTTTACAAAGAAACAGGTTTTCTGTATTATTTTTTTTTTGTTATAAAACAAAAATCTGTGACATGTAAGAAAAATTTAAAAAAGTAAAATATTTGCCGAGTTTTCGCATTTAAAGTTTTGAAAAAAGGCACGAGCTTTTTCGTGCGTGAAAATAGAGTGCGAGAAAAAAAGTGACTGGGATAAAGAAATGGAATGAGAAATTTTTTTTTGGGGGGTTGAACGCACAGCAGTGGAGTCTGTTTGAAAAACGATGCTTGCCTGGGTAGTTAATTCTAAAAAGGCCCCACGCGTGTCATCAACGATCCGTCCGGATTTTCCCGCGGGTCTAACTTTCAGTAATCGAGGTGTTTTGTCACTTGCCAGGAAAGGGATTATCCCCAACTTTCCACTCTAAACCTCAATTTAACTTTAATTTATTTCCCTCGATCATTTTTAATATTTATTTAAATTTTAAACAAATCACGTGGATAATGAACGCAGGCTTATATTGTGGTCACAAAAATGGGGTAGCAATAATTTTGAATCACAAAAGTTAATTTAAAATCGTAATTTTGAATTATGATTTGAATGAAAAAATATATACTTTAGTTAATACTAGAAATAAAAAGATTATTCTCAAAAATAATAATCAAATTCTTTAAAACGAATTTATTATTTTCAAAAAATATTCGAAATTCAATTATTTTCAATATCTAGTATTTTCATAAAATTTCGCAAAACAATTCAATTATTTATTAAAGTAACCTTATTTAGGAGTTTTTATTACAAAAATTATTATTATTATTATTACTATGGTTGTTGTATTATTATTGTTATAATTCTCAATATTATTTTTATTGTTATTCTGAAAATAATTTTTATTGTATCAATTATAGTTTGAAAATTGCAATTTTAAACTCCAGATTTTTTTTATAAAAATAATTTATAATATACCTTTTGTATTTCATATTTTGTTGACTAGAAGTGGTTGTTATTTTCAACTCTAGAATTAGTACCAGAAATAAATGTTTGCTCGAGAGTATTTTGGATAGTGCAATTTTCTCTCTCTCTCTCTCTCTCTCTCTCTCTCTCTCTCTCTTACAATGTGTACGTGCAGTTGTGCAAAGCGTACGTGAGTCACAGCACGTTCACCTCTCGGTACATTGCCTTATACAATAATCTTCTAATGATTTTTCAACCATAAGTAGAGACAGATGATTTTCAGAATTTTTTTTTTTAATCATTCTGAGAAGTGACTCACATTTTATTGTTCTGGAATTTTTTTTTTTTTTTATAAATCTTTACTTTCAAAAATTTTATACATAAAGTTTTTTTTTTGTTCTCCTTTTTTCTCTCTCGAGAGTTTTATTAAAACTCTCGATCTGCTTAGTGAATCAACAAGCGACTGGATCGTAAATTGTGTTGAATTTAAGGCTGTGAAAAGAAAGACGACCTCACCCCGTCTGTTCGTATTAAAACTTTGCGCACTTAGTAAAATTTATTTTAAGTTTCTTAAAGTGTGCAGAGAGCAGAGGGACATTTTGTGTTTATATATATATGCGCGGGGAACAATTTACAACTTTACCCCTCTTTTGAGTTGAAAATTTACCTTAAATGGCTGTAAAAAAAGAATGTTTTCTTTTTATTGTTTCTATGAACTTTTTTTCATTTCGCTAAAAATTTTTTTATGAACGAAAACTTCTTCTTCTTCCTAAGAAAAAAAAAGAGATTAGTAAAATTATTATTTACCCAATTATTAAAATTAAGAATTGGGTATTAATTAGTATTTTTAGTATAATTAGTAAACTGTATAATAGTAAACTAGTTCATAATTTTTCTAAGAATAGCAAATTGAGACAAAAAGCGTATCAAAATGTTGCTTCGCAACAATTTTGCTACGCTTTTTGTGTCAATTTGGCATTCTTAGAAAAAATGGAAGAGGAAATTTAGAGAGTATTTTTTGGTAGCCATCCGAAGAAAGAAAAAAGTATTTTGGAAAAGAAAAAATTTCTTCGAAATTCGACTTAAATGAGTTGGTAGTCGCACACACTTGTGTGTAATATTTACAGAAATTTTGCACTTTCTAATGTCAGTGGCCCTGGTGTTATTTTTGGTTGAAACTTTTCGTCCAGCCGAGCCCACCCACACTATTTTCACATAGAAGAAAATATATCTATGCGACTAAAATTGTTCCTCGTCTGACTCTGATTAGACTTAGACGCTTTAGAGTCGTGTGTCTGATTCCGTCAGTGACTTTTGCTTATTACAAAAACGTTGCAATTCCTAACATATAATCCTTTGAAGAGAGCCGTTGCGGTTTTCTTGCCAACGAAAATATAACCGAGTAAAGACTTCTCCACTTTATATAAACTGCAAGTGGAAAATAGAGAGAGAGAGAGAGAGAGAGATGTCAAACGAGTTTCATATCACCCCGGGTAAAGTAATACACGCGAGAGTAATTCTTTCTAATTTCTAAGTGTCAGATATCAAACGTTCGAGTATATAGTTTTACAGTAGAACAAAAAGGTTTAAGAAAGCCTCGAGTCATTTTAAATCTAACCGTGATGATTCCATCATTTTCTCAACCTCTTTCGTCTATTATATTTATCTTTTTATAAATGTTTCTGTAGAATTTCCAATTTTTGCAAATGTGGCAAAAAAAATGTTATTCTACTGGTGAAATTTGCCTGATTTGGATAATTCAATGTGGAGTTGCTACTCTCCACCTGAGAACGACAAGGTCACCGCTAGATGTCAGTTTAGTCTTTTCTTGGAATTTCCCCTGCCACCTGGTGGTGACCTTGGCGTTCTCAAGTGGAGAAATTGAACCACCATTTTATCCCTTAAAAACTTTATTTTATAATTGATAAAAAGCAAAAAATATTCTTGTGAGAATAATTTAATTTATTTGTGAGAATATTTTAATTTTAATAGTTTTTTATTTCTAAATTCAGTCCAAAGTTCAAAAATGTAGAAAATTAATTCAAAGGTAGAATTTAATTATTTTTCATAATTTTTGCAATATTTAAAGATTTTCATTTTCAAAATTTTGTCGAAAACGACAATTTCAAAGTCGTTTTCGATGAATGTGGAATAAAATATTATTTAAAGCAAATAAATATACTCTCCTTGGAGATATATATTTTTTCTCTCTGACAAGCGTTAAATGATTTTTTTTAATAGTGAAAAAGGTTGACTTTTCTTTTTGTTGAGGAGATAAAAGATGTTTGTCGTTTGTCAGGTGTTTGCAGACATATAAATGCATAGTAGAGAAGTGCGTGAGATTTCAAGGACTTATGAGAAAACAATATATCTGAGTTAGAGTGTCTAAAGTTGAATGCACTTTATATGAGGATATAATGAACTACTTGTTTTCGTGTTGAGTATCAAGTTTAATCGTCAAGTGTAAATTACAACGTGAAAGTATCGATGAAGTATTAATAAACTTTTGAATTTCTCATTCTTAGTGTTCTGTGTGTAAAACCCAAACACAATCATTTTAATAAACAATTCGAGTTTCCTTTGAAAAATTCCCATTTTATTTTTTAAATAAATTTTTATTTTTTTCAATTAAGGTGGAAAAAGAGTTCTGAACGTCAAAATGAATGAAATGATGATGGAATTCATTATTTTTTTATAGAAAAAATAAAGAAAAAATTTTAATAAAATTCTTTGTAAACAATTATTTTCATAAATAATAAAATTTTTACAGGAATTCAATTATTTAAAGCACAATTTTCGTATAATTTTTCGAAAAAAATCAATTAGGTATTTAAAAAGATTTTTATAAAATTCTTCTCAAGAATTCAATTATTCAAAACAATTTAATAAAGTTCTTTGTAAGAATTCAATTATTTTTATAATTAGTGAAATTTTTCTTACAAATTCAATTATTTTTTAATACAATTTTAAATGCATTCCTCGAAAAATTTAATTATTATTGAAAAATTTATTAAAACTCTTTGTAACAATTCAATTACTTCTTTTCAAACAATATTCGAAATTCAATTATTATCAATGTCTAGAATTTTCATAAAATTTCGCAAAACAATTCAATTATTTAAAAAAAAGATAAAATTCATCATAAATTCAATTATTTTCATAAAAAGTAACATTTTCACAGGAATTCAATTAATTAAAAAAAAAATTTGATAAAATTCTAAACAAGAATTCAATTATTTTTATAAATAATAAAAATTATCGAAAATTTTTTATTCTTTTTAATGCTATGTTAAATTAATTACTCGAAAAATTCAATTATTTTTAAAAGTAACTTAATTTTTCACAGAAATTAAATTCTTTTCAAATATTTTTTTATAAAATTTTTCCCAATAATTCAATCATTTTCATAAATAATGAAATTCTTTTCAAAAATTAAATTATTTTTGAAAATTTTAATAAATTTCTATGCAATTATTCAAATATTTTCATAAATACTAAAATTCATCGCAAATTTCAATTATTATTTTTAATACAATTTTACAGGAATTTCTCAAAAAATGTCATTATTCTTGAATAATTTAATTTCATTTCCTCGAAAAAATCAATTATTTAAAAAAACGTTCTTTTTAAAATTCTTTGGAAGAATTCAATTATTTACCAAAATTATTAGAATTTTTCACATGAATTCAATTATTTTAAATATAATATTAATTATATTTTTTTCAAATTCAATTATTCTTTTCGATTTTTATAAAATTCTTCCCAAGAATTCAATTATTTACATAAATAATTCTTCGAAAGAATTGAATTATTTTTTTAATAATAAAATTATTCTCGAAAATTCAATTATTTTGAGGCATTCTTATAAAATTCTTTGCAAAATTCAATTATTTTTATAAATAACAATATTCATCACAAGAACTCAATTACTTTTAAAATTTATAAATATCTTCTTAAAAATTCAATTGTTTTAAAAAATTCTCTTCTAATCTTATTCTAATAACTCATAGGAATATTTTTATAAAACATGAAGATATGAATCACTCCGAGTCTTCGACTCGGAGTAATTCATATCTTCATGTTTTATAAAAATTTAGATTTCCATAAAATTTTTCAAAAAATAATTAAATTATTTACAAAAATTATAATAAAATTCGTTGCAAGAATTCTATTATTTTCATAAATAATAAAATTCGTTGCAAGAATTCTATTATTTTCATAAATAATAAAATTCATTGCAATAATTCTATTATTTTCATAAATAATAAAATTCTTCACAGGGTTTCAATTATTGCTAATACGTATGAATTCAAGTAGAAATTCAATTATTTTTACAAGCAATACAATTTAAAAAAAAATTAAATTATTTTCATAAATTATAAAATACTTATCAGAAATTCAATTATTTTTTTTAGATTTGAATAATATTTTTCGAAAGAATTCAATTATGTCGATAAATAACAAAATTATTCTCAAAAATTCAATTATTTTGAGACATTTTAATAAAATTCTTTAGAAAATTTAATTATTTTCATAAGTAACAATATTCATCACAAGAATTCAATTATTTTTAAGAGTAATAAATTTTTTCTTGTAAATTCAATTATTTTAAAAAATTCTAATAAAATCTTTCGCAAAAATTTTATGAATTTAATTAAAAAAAGTTTAATAAAATGCCACACAGACATTCAATTATTCTCAAATAATTAATTAATCAATAATTAATTAAATTTAATTGATTCAAATAATCGATTAATTGACTATTATCAATTAAATATTTACTTGAATCAAATGATATTTATTGGAGTCAATTAAATGGTATTTGAAGCAACAATTTCAGTATTTGAAGCAAATACCATTTAATTGACTCTAATAAATATTATTTGATTCAATTAAATATTTAATTATTGATAATAGTCAAATAATTGGTTATTTGAATCATATAAATTTTTTTTTCAGTGTATGATGAATAATAAAATTATTTGGTCATAAAGTTTATAATTTTTCGATAGCTACTTTTTTAATACTTTTTTAGTTTGAAAGCTACTTTATTAAAATTAATTATCGAGTGCGAAGTCTGCTTCGTATTTAAAGGTATAAAAATTAATATAAACATTTTAACAAAAAGTACTGTCATGCATCACAGATTTTTTTTTTTTTTTTGCTTTTAAAAATAAAAAAAAGAAGTTTTGCGATGAAGAGTGAAAATTGGATGTGAAGGAGTAAATAATGAAGACACAGACATGACTAGACGGATATCTCTCTCTTAAGAGAAGGAGAGTAGAAGAGAAGGAGAAAAGGAGAGAGAGAGAGACTCTATTGTAAATACATAGTCAAACTCCATCAGGGACATATAAGTGAGAAACGCTCGAGGACTTGACGCGCGCGGTACAGAAGCGACAAACAACAGGAATATGCACTTGTGGCAGGCATTGAATGCATAATAATCAGTCAACGACCGCGCGGTAAGTCGTAAGCGTCAGGGTCACCACTCGTGTATATAGTAACGTAACGTTAAGCTAGGTTAGTAATATCGCTTTACCAGCGCTATTTACTAGCTCTATTCTTACGCCGGCTTACTCAACGGGGCACGCGATCCAATGTTTGAATATCAACTCCTCACATACATAACTACATGTGTGTGTGTGTACATTAACAAATAATGTCTATAGATATCGCGCCTACGCATTTGTATGCGTCTGATAAACATTATTTAATTCTTTATTTCTTTCTTTCCTTTTTTTTTGCTGTGTGCGTCAATTCTTGATTAAAGAATCATAGATAGACTGCGACAAACACTTTTAATGCAATGTGTGCAACTCGTATACAGATGTTTGAAGCCACGTTGCAGTTTTTTTTTCGTCGCTTTATACAACACGACCTACGACTACTAACGCCAACGCCTTTTTTTTGTTGGCTTGTGTATACGTGCGGAAAAATATAGGTGTGTATCAGTAATATCAGTGAGATGTTTGGCGAGTATTAGGTTGGTGCAGTAAACTTGTACGATGGATAAATACACCGCATTATGTAAGTTGTTTGTAGCCACGGACGTGCCAGAGTTGGTCTTTGAATCTTTAGTCGGCTTTATCTTGTTGCACAATCACCGATCAAGGCAGCCTTTGGGTGTTACGTGTCACTTTGCGAATTTTCAAAATTATTCTCGTGTGCATTTTATCGTTCGTTGAGCAATTTTTCTTCTTCTTTCGGTTACAATTTTTTTTTTTTTTAATAAATCCTTTTTTTTAATTGGATTTTTGGCGGGGTTTAAATAGTCCATTAGGTTGGCTTTCGATGATATAAGTTAGCCTGTAAATTAGTAAAAAAAAATCCTTTTTTGGAAATCATTAATAAATTTTTTGCTTTTTTATAGCAATAAGTACGTAGCCTAGTCGTTATTGCTTGAAAATTTATAACATTGCAGAATAATTAACGAATTATTCTAACAGTTAATTGAAAAATCTTCTGCTGAGTGTCATAAAATAGTGGTTAGCGTTCTGGACTCGTGATACGAGAGTCAAGGGTTCGATTCCTTGCAGTAAATTTAGTAAAATTTTGCTACTATTTGAATATTTTTTTTTATAAATTTTTGTCACTGAAAGATACTTTTTTCTTATGAAATGAAATTTTCACTACTTTAAATTCGTTACAAATTGAAAAAACACATTTTTTTTAAATTTAATAAAAAATTTTTTTAATTTTAATAAAATTCTTACAAACAATTCAAAGAATTTTTTAAAAAATTCTCTGAAACAATTCAATTATTTCCAAAAAATTTTCGAAATTCAATTATTTTTAATATCTAGGATTATTTTAATTAATTTTCCAAGAAAAATTTTTTATAAAATTCTTCGCAAACATTCAATTATTTTTATAAATAATAAAAATTTTACAAGAATTCAATTATATTTAAAATACAATTTTCATAAAATTTTTTGAAAAAAATTAATTATTTAAAAGAATTGTTATAAGATTCTTTTGCAAGAATTCATTTATTTTCATAAATAATAAAAAAAACTTTAAATAAATTCAATAATTTTAAATATAATTTTAATAAAATCCTTCGCAAACGTTCAATTATTTTCATGAATAATAAAATTTTTACAGTAATTCAATTATTTAAAATACAATTTTTATAGAATTTTTCGAAAAAAATCAATTATTTACTTAGTAAAAAGAATTTTTATAAAATTTTTCGCGACAATTTATTTAGTTTCATAAATTGTAATGCAATTCTTCGCGGAAATTCAATTATTTTTAATAATATTTTAATTAATTTCATCGAAAAATTTTGCAATAATTCAATAAGCTTATAAATAATAAAATTCTTTGCGGGATTTTTATATTTAATTAATTGATTTTTATTCCTATGGAACTCTCTAAGAAGAATTGATTTAAAAATAAATTATGGTTAAAATTTTAGATAATAATTGAAAATTAGAAGTGTTAGAGTATTAGGAATTTTTAGAAATAAGGAAACTAAAGATTTTTCAATTACAATCTTAAAAAATTTTAATTGTTGAAAAGCTGTTATAAGATTTAAATTTTGTATTATTAAAGAAATTATTAATTTAATACTTTCTTTAAAAAAAGTAAAATTTTGAATAACTTTAATGTTAAATTTTAATAAAAAATGATTGAAAATTTTTGAAGAATTTCAGTTGTAATTTTTTAAAATCGTTAAATTTCAAAAAGGTTTTATATATGGAAATCATTTAAAATATTTTATATTTGAAAAAATAAGTAAATATCTGAATATTTATTTAACAAAAATTATTCAAGTTTTGAATGTAATATAATTTAAAAATTTTGAAAAAAATACTATTTTGAAAAATTGTAATTAAAATTTTTTGAAGCTATTAGTTAAATATTCTCGTCAATAATTTATAAAGATGAAATTATATTTCTAATTATTTTCAATTTTAGAATAATTTAGTTTATTTAGAAATTAAAAATTATCAAATTTAATTGAAATAAATTTTATATTTTAAAGAATTTTATATTTTTTTTTTACTTTTAAAGATTATTTTTAAATATAATCGAATTTTTGAAGAATTTTAAATTAAAATTTAGAAAATTATTGAATTTTGTAAAAATTTAAGTTTTTATAGTGCAATATAAGAAAAAAAAATGAAATATTTTCAATTAAAATTGTGGAAAAGTCAGGAAAAGAACATACAGAAGAAATTTTTCTGTTTTTTTGTAAATTCGGACTTAAAGCTACTTTTTGCTACTTTTTAAAATTTAATTTTCTAGACTGAAGTCTATAATTCTTAGTGTACAATTTTTAAATTTCCCACGCTTCTGAAAATCGTTAAAAAATAATCCCCCTCCCCCACATCAAAAATTTAGAAGTGACGAATATTTTCAATAAAAAATTCACGGTCCATTCATTAATAAAGCTTAGCGATTTAGATAGAAAGGAAGCAACTTGAGAGTTTGTCGGATAAATTGAAATTCAATTTCTGACCATTATGCAGGAAATGGTTAACAAAAAAGAGGAGGGGGGGGGGGAAGTACACATATTGGGGTGCATTTTAATAATATATTTATCGTTAATGGAAAGCACGTGACCAGACTTTGCAATATATCAATAATAGATTTATTAGTTTTCCTTTATGAAAGGTATTTAAAAAACTTTTGGAAATTTTTGGTTAATTGGAGTAAAAAAAAACGCGTAAAATATTTATTAATCAATATGAAGGTAATTATATGAAGTAATTTATTAAATTTTAATTGCTCTGAATGCAAAACTCTCTAAATTTAAATCAGTTAAAAATAACTAAATTAGAAGCAAAAAGTCAGTCACTATCAAATAATAGTTCTTCTGATCATTTAGTTAAAAATAACTGATTGTGAGTTAAACATAACTGATGTTTCAGTTCCTTTTTTTACTGATTCAATTAGTCAAGTTTAACTAATTTTTCAGTTATTTTTGACTAAAAATCAGTAATTTTTCACTGACAATCAGTTATTTACTGACTTTTTGAAACTAAGGAAAATTTCCTTTTACGCGAAGAAGAATTAATAAAGTTTGTCGATATTAATAAATGACGTTTACGAATTACGAATTGGAAATTCGGAAAGGACGAATTTTAAAATAGAAAAGAAAAATTGATATTGAATCTGGGATTTAATAAGACAGAAGCGTTTTTCTCATGTATATTTATCAAAATCGATTTAATAATGTTGAACTATGCAATTTGCACAGTGGGCGTGGAGCTATCAAATCCTCGTCAAGAGTTCACATGTTCAAATGTTGTCAAATAGTGACGAGACCTCTCATTTTTTTTTTTTTTTTTTTTTTTTTTTTTTTTTTTTTTTTTGACCGAATGTTCACACACCATTAGCCTTTAGCGTGTGCCCTGTTATTTTTTTTGCCTCCTTTTTTTTACTTTTGACGCGTGCTACCAATTTTTTTTTTATCGTGGTAAATGTACCACCCTCAAGTCCCCCTATTATTGTCGTTGAATGAAAGAAGGCGGCGGCACTAACGACAGAACACGGTAACGATCTTGATCAGGTTCGACAGCTGCAAATGTACCTCGATGAAGTCGATTGAACAAGCTTTTATGGCTCCGGGGAGTTCCGTTGGAATACCAGTGAGGAGGCGGGGGTTTCAAGGGGGTGGGCCCGGAAACTGCCGGTTGATTGCGTACCAATGTGACGCGATTTCAGGGGCTTGTTCAAGGATCGAAGGAAAAAAGAAGTCTTCGTTTAGGACAAAATGTTCTCTTTTTTAAAAGAAAGGAAGAAGAAGAGAGAGAGAGAGAAAAGAGAGACATTTGGAGGGGACTCGGCACTTCCGTCTTCGACCGGAATTAAATCCTTTATCATCGTCTATTCTTTGATCGCGGAGGAATTTAATTGTACACGCACGAAAACTTGTTATTAGGGGTGGCTTTTGTTGTTTTCTTTTATGTTCTTGGGGCTAATAACGTTTGCTTCACGATTCAATTGTGTAACTGAATTTTTCCTGATGCGGGAAAACATTTTCGATAGAGAGTTTTGACAATATTTTTTGGAGTACATTCCATTTTTTTTTTTTGTACACACAGAAAAGCGAGTGTTGTTTTTGATGCGGGTAAATTTTGGTAGGGTAATTTTAGTGAGGATAAATTTTCTATAATAGAAAATTTACCTTATTTTCGGTGTTAAAATAACACTTCCGAGCTAAAGTTTGATGCAGACACTTTTAACACCGAATTCAGTGTTAAAATAACACTCACTTTTTTCTGTGTAGTGTAAAAATAATAACAATATTTTCCAGTAGTAAAATAATAAAAGCAATAGTTTTTTTACTACAAAGTTCACTCTAAACTTGATTTAGTAAAAACTTTTACTATAATTTGATGAATTAGTGACTGACTTTTTGTTTTTGAATTAATAAATTTCACTAATTTTAGGTCAGTTTAGTTAGTTTGCAGTTAAGATAGTTGAACTCCCATATTTTTTTTCATTGTAAATTTAAAATTTTTAAATTAGTCAAAATTTTAACTAATTTGAATCAGTGACTATCTTTTTTGCTTTCAAATCAGTTACAATTTACTGATTTATGCAGTAAAAAAAATTTTTCTGATGAATAAGTATTCTATAAATTTGAATTTATAAAAGATTAAAAATTGATAGTAAAAATCTAGTAATTGTTTAGTAAAAATAATAATTGATAGTAAAAATCAACTAATTATTTAGTAAAAATACTAATTGATTGTAAAAATCTACTAATTAAATTAGAGAAAAGTAAATTAGTAAAGTATTACTAATTAATAGTAAAAATATAGGTACTATTTAATTAGTAAAATACAATGAATTAATAGTAAAAATCTGCTAATTATTTAGTAGAAATTCTGTGTCATAGATAAAATCCACTAATTAAATTCTGAAAGATTGCTAATTGGTAGTAAAAATCCGCTAATTAATTCTTAATATATTACTAATTTTCAATTAAAAACTACTAATTAAATAGTAAAATATTACAAATTGCTAGAAATAATCCACTAATTAATTCTTAAAATACCACTAATTGCCAGTAAAAATCTATTAATTAATTAGAAAATACTACTAATTACTAGTAAATTACTCATTACTAATACTAATTAGTACTACTAATTAGTAAATTATTACTAATTATTTGTAAAAATCTATTAATTAAATTAGAGAAAAGTGACTTTGTAAAATATTACTAATTAATAATAAAAATCTACTTATTAATTAGTAAAATATTACTAATTGATACAAAGAATGTACCAATTGTTTAGGAAAGTAATTTAGTAAAAAAATTTATTAATAGTGCAAAAATTTGCCAATTAATAAATAGAATATTACTAATTAGTAAAACATTATGAATTCGTATATCTATTTATTAATTAGTAGAACATTACGAATTGATAGTAAAAATCTACTAACTGTTGTTTAGTAGAATTATTTAGTAAAAATTCTATTCGATAGTAAAAATCTACTATTTAATTAGTAAAAGATTGCTAATTGATATTAAAAATCCGCTGATTAATTCTTAATAAATTACTAATTGTCAGTAAAAATCGGTTAATTAATTAGTAAAATTTACTATTAATGAATAGTAAATTACTAATTATTACTACTAATAAATACTACTTATTAGTAAATTATTACTAATTGACTGTAAAAATCTATTAATATTAAATTAAAGAAAAGTGACTTTGTAAAATATTAGTAAAATTGATAGTAAAAATCTACTTATTAATTAGTAGAATTTACGAATTGGTAGTAAAAATCTACTAATTAATTAGTAAACGATTCTATATTTGATAGTAAAAATCCGGTGATTAATTCCTAATAAATTACTAATTGTCAGTAAAAAATCTATTACTTAATTAGTAAAGAATTACTGATTGACAGTAAAAATCAATTGATTAATAAGTAAAATATTACTAATTAATAGTATAAATAAACTTACTAATTAGTAAATTATTACTAATTGACAATAGAAATTTACTTAATAAATTAGTCAAATATGACTAATTAATAGTAAAAATAAACTTACTAATTAGTAAAATTGACTAATTTAATTAATAAAAATGCTTAACTACAAGTATTAATAGATTTTTACTATAATTAAATTAGTTATCTTTGAAACTACAATAATTTATTTCTATCTGAAATAAATGTTTATTGAAATTTCCAAATATTTAAAAACAATTTGTTTTTAAGAAAAAATATTGATAATCTTTTTAATATGAATTATATAGATATAGTATAAAAGTAAATAAATATTAAATGTAAATAAAAATAAATAAATAAAATTACCAAAGAGGAGACCAAACCAAATCTTTTTAGTGTGTCAACAGCAGACACAAAGAATTCGAGAGTTTTCCCTCGGTTAACGGGTCAATTTAAAGAAAGAGGGTTTGAAAAACATTTTTGACACTCTTGAACCCTTTTTGAGTAACGTCTTTCTTATTGGAAAAGAAAAAAAACCCCGTTAGTATAGGGTGCCTTGCATGTTACAGATGAAAATTTCGGTTTATTTGAAGATCACCAACAGCATCAACAACAACAACAACAACAAAAATGAAATGAGGTCGTTTTTGTGTAATACCGAAATAGTTTGCAGGTAGCTAACAAAGAAATAAAGGAAAGAAAGAAAAGAGATAAAGAGAGTGAGTGTGAGAGAGAAGGAGAGATCACACACAGTCGATCGGTGCATCTTTTCCTTCTTTTATCCCCCTTTTGCAATACATGGGGAGAGAGTCAGCTTAGAAGCTACTTTGTTTTCCTGCGGGACAGCTGCCGCTCTGTCGTTTCGTTCGTCAATTCTTACAATGGAGCACGTGCCGAATCACACACAAAGGCACATATCCACATCGGTCGTTACCCTTACACACAAAAATCTTCCCTGTTGCGCCATACCTTTGTTGCATTGGTCAATGTTTTCACAAATTTTCAACGTTACGCGCGTGTGTCAATCGATATATATGTATGTATACGAGAAATTATTACGCAACTCGAATTTTTCTACATTTTCTTTATTTATTTTCCAAATTACACGCACCTAGCTTTGTGTATATGTCATATCTCACCCCTTATGAACAAAATAATCATTGTGGAAAATCTCTGTCATGATTTATGGGCGGAAGTGGATAGTTTTTCAAAAAGGAGGAACTAAATTTACCCTTAATTATTTGTTTACGGTCTTTGTTTACACTATTTTTTTTGCACTAATTGGCATTAAATAATTGTTATTTGCTATTTATAATAAAATTTATTGCTGTTATACTGCTAAAAGTAAGACTTTTTTTAGTGTCTATAGTGCTAAATTTAATTGCGCTATACAGCGCTGCGCTAAGTAGCGCTAAATTTAATTGCGCTATATAGCGCTGCGCTAAGTAGCGCTAAATTTAGCGCTACAATTTTCATTATTTCAACACAAAATCATTATAAAATATTATTATTTTTTGTATGTATTTGAATTTTCGGAAATATTTAAATAAAAGTACTGAAAATAGTAAATTTTAAAAAATTAGAAGCTAATTTTCATTAATTTTCATTTTTAAATTTACGTTGAAAGATTTTTAAGTTTAAATATTTTAATTATTTTGAAAATTTGCAATTAAAATTCTTCAAAAGTGAATTTTTAAAAATTTTAATAAAATAATTAAAAAATTAATTATTTTCAATTAATTGTTAATTTGTTTATAGTCATTTTTCGCATTATAAAAATCGGAATGAGTTACATTTAACATGAACAAAAAGTTTTAAACGTTCAAATGAACGAAATATTTTTTGTTAAAAATATTTTCATAGATTATTAATTACAATTCAAATTAAAAACTCAAATTTTACATTTAGAAACATTATAATTAATTTGCTTAATAGTGACGCAAAATTATAGTTATAAAAATTTAATTTGAAGAAGAAATAAATAAATTTCGTTCATTTGAACGTTCAAAACTTCAACCTCCTCATTTAACACTAAAAAAATATGATATTTTGTTGCAATATTTGGAAGATAATTCAACAAAGTTGCAATTTTTTTAAAAATAAGTCGAAACAAATCTCAATTTTCGGAAGTTTTCTTGACAAATTTTTTTTTCTGAAACTTCCCTGAGTTTACTAACAAAAGTTTTGTTTTACTGATATTTCCCTGATTTTACTAACATGTGGCCACCCTGGAATCATGTTTTTTTCTTAGAAATTATTACTGTTTTTAAAAATTTAATTTAAATAAATATTATATATATATATATAGTTTAAAAAAGAAACAATATTTTCTTTTTATTGACACGAGACCGAGACTCCAGATTTTCATATTTGACGAGACCGAGACGTCTCGTCTCGTGAACAGCCCTACTTTTTATTTGTTAAAAATTATGATTTTAATTATTCTTCGTAGTTTCTTTTATTTGTTTTTTTTTCTTTTGTTAAGCTATTTGATATTTAAATTTGTTTTTTAATTTACATTCTGTATAGTATAAATTATTCAATTCACAATCGCTCTAAAAAAAACAGAAGTGTTAAAAAAATTTTTTCCATTTCAATTTTTTACTCAAAAGGAAAGTTTTCAAACACACAATATTTTTCTTTAAAAATAGAACAAGGTTTTTTTATCTGGAAAAATGTTTTACATTCAATTAATAAATATGATAAATTTTGTTTTCTTTTAAAGAATTTTTTTCCGATGAAAAGAATCTTTTTATATTTGATAAGTTCTTCTGTTTATTATTTTTACTTTTTAAAAAGAAAAACTGTTTTTTGAAACATTCGTATGTAAAAATATTTTTCTCTACATTAAAAATAATAATTATATAATATTAATATGAATAATGATGATAATAATAACATTTAGTTGACATTATTTATACAAAAAAAAAATTCCTACACTTAATGAACACGATTGTCAAAAATTAAAAAATTGCATTGTCGTTAATGAGAATTAATTCTCAATTGAGGCTAGAAAGCTTGTGTAATGTGTAATAATTGACAAATTGATTTCACTTCAGGTCTGTGTGTTGTGGCCTTTTGAAATATATTTTTGTATTAAAAATATATTTCAAAGTTCGTTTATAATGACTGCGCTTTCCCGCTTGTATTAAATATATACGCGTATATATACCTATATATAGTGAGAAAATAGTCTTGCTTTCACAGCGTTAATTTAATTAGCAGGCATAATGCGCATGGTTCGCGACTTGTGTATTGACGCTTAAATGGCATGCTTGTCAAGAAATTTCTTTTTTTTTTTTTATTTTCTTTCTTTCATTTTTTTTTATCGCGATTTCCTGAACTCCAGGTGTTCTGGGTCGTAGGTTCATTATATGAGTGGAAGCGTTTAATAGCGTGCGTGGTTTTCATATCAATACACAAAGTAACCGTGTCTAAACCTGTCATTATAACCATCAGTGAAAATCACTGCTGCTAATATAATCGCGAGAAAGTAAACGACAATATATCGTGTGTTTCGTTTTTTTGCTTCTATTCTTTGGAAAATGTTTTAATAAATTCTAAACTTTTAGAAATATTATTAAAATTGTTATTATTATTATCATTATTATTTTTATTTTTATTATTATTATTATTATTATTATTATTATTATTATTATTATTATTATTATTACTATTATTATTTAAATATTCGGAATATTTTGTAATTTTTATTGAAAGAAACTCTAAAGTATTTTTTATTTTATTATTTTTAAGTTATTATTTATTATAAACTTTTGGTAATGTCTCTTGTATAATTCAAAGTAAAAATATTCCGAAAAATAATTTTCTTTGAAGAGTATTTTCCATTTTTAACTATTTTTTACTAGTAGCCGAATTTCGGCTGTGAATAAAAATCGCTGCAATTTTGTTTAAAAATAAAAAAAATGTATTCAGCAATATTTCTTTGTATACCTGCTCTTAGTAAAAATTTTATCTGATTATTATTTGTTATTTATTTACGAATTGTTTATTAATTATTTATTATAGAGAAAAGATGTATTTTTTAGATTATTTATTACTAAATTCGTTATATTTAAGTTAATTCGTATATTTTTCGAAATTTTCTTGGATAATTGAGAGAAGACAATGGAAATTAGTTTTTTGTTTTAGTTTGTGGTTTTTTTCAACTGAAAAATAGTTGATGACTCAGGAATTAGATCACCGGTGTAAATAGTTTTTTTTTTGTAAATTTTAGAATTAGTTGTGGTTTCAATGATTAAATTTCCCAATTACACACCCAGTTAAGATAAAAGCTTTTATAAATAATGACGGATAAATGAAAATTTAATGAAATTATTTCGCGGTATTTTCATACAAAAGAACGTTCCAGTGTTTAGTGAGAGAATTTACCTTGACAAATTGATTTTCAATTATATTAATAATATCATCTTTTGTAGGCGAAAGACGTCCAAATAAAAATATTCAAAACATAAAATTTTAAATAAAAATAAAATAGTTATTCTGAATTTTAGAATTTTATTTTCAAAGGTAATAATAAGATAAATAAATAAACTAAAAATAATTGAAACAACAGCGGCAACATTTTAACGATTTCAATAAAACATTTAAGATATGCAACATAAAAATAAATAAGAGTTTTATAAATAACCGAATGATTGATTTCAACACGTGAATGAAGAATATATTAATATAGCTCCGTCGAGTAACTGACGAGATCTCTAGACATTAAAAACAAATATTTCTCATAAAATTAATCGGCGTGAAATTGGCATTCTTTTCTTGGCAAAATGTGTGTAAATAATGTATCAATAATCGCAATTGGTCAATATTATCCCTCTCTCTCTCTCTCTTTCTCTCTCACACTTTATATAAATTGTAAAATGTTAAATAATTGCAAATGCATGGAATGAAATAAGCTAGAAAAGTTTAAATGTTTTTAATGCGTTTAAGAGGTAAAGAGAGAGAATTATGGACGTTCCAACATGTAAGAATTCATCGTAACCGGTTGTTCAAGTGGGTTGGTAGCCGGGTTCTCTCTCGTATATTTGTACAAAAGATATAGTCACCCAGAGAAAATGAAATACCGATAACCTATTACGATTCTTAAACATGGCATAAGCAAAAAAAAAACAAGTGATTAAACAGTCAATTTTTTCCCATAATTTCCGCATTTCATTAATAAATTTTCATTTCAAATTTTAATGAAACATGTATTTCGATATTTTTTTAGAGCACTAAAAAGGGAATAGTGTCTTTAATATGTTTTTTTCTTTACTAATCACCTCTTGAATGAATGTTAAAAGCCTTTTGTATGAGGTAAATATTTTTTTTTTTTGCATTTGCATCTCTTTTTGAAAAGTTTTCTGAAATAATTTGCAAAATCCGGTAGTTTAAAGGATTTTCTATATCGATGAAGTTAATCTCTATCTCTAATGAAGTCCAGTCCCCTATAATATATACCAAACTGAAAAGGAAAACGCCGTTTACTAAATCCAATAAGTGGCTATCCAATACGCTTGTCTACTCTCCCAGAGAGATAAAATCAGCCTCAAAACTTTTGCTACGATACGTTAAAAGAAAAAGAAAAAAAAATGCAGATTGCTGTTGATAATCCGTCTACTTAATTATTTTTTCAAAAAAAAAAAAAAAATTCACGAAAAATCTTCTCTCATTAGGACTGCGATTATTTTTTACGATTATATATTTTTACGATACGCATTTATATTTTTTTTCGAGTTAAAATTTTTTTTAAAACATTTTTGTAATCATTTACGTTTAACATTTATGTTTAACATTTTTGTTCAAAATTTTTGTAATCATTTATGTTTAAAATTTTTGTAATCATTTATGTTTAACATTTATGTAATCTTTTTTTTATAAAATAGTAATTTATTAAAATCCAGTAAAAAAATTTAGTAGAACGAAAATGAGAATACTTTTACTGATTACTAAATAAAATCTAGCAAAAAATATTTAGAATTCCACTGAAACAATTCGGTAGAATTTTTACATAAACTCTAAGTAAATATTAGATAGAAATTTGTAGACTTTTTTTTAGATGTTAATTAATTTTATATTAATAATAATATTTTTTGAAACTTCTGCCTATTGTCCCGGAAGTGGACTTAGTTTACACTGTAATTAATTATTTATTATTAATAATAATGTTTTGTTGAAAAAATTTTTCTTTTTTTGAATTTCGCGCCAAGACAGTTCATTAAATTGCCGTCTAGATGGCATGAAAGTTCTCTCACAAACGAAGTGAAGCGAATAGAGTATATTGTGGCCAAAAGTTATTTTAAGAAGAAGAAAAAGAAAATAAAAAAAATTAATTGCAATAATAAATAAAATAATAATTAAAAATAGGCAAACAATAGTAATTAGTAAAATGAAAAATCGTAGTAAAAATAATAATTAATAAAATTGTAATAAAATAGAAAATAATAATTAATAAAGTGGAAATAAAATAAAAAAGTTTTAAAATATTTTCACTTTCGTTTCTTCTTTCTAGGCCTGTTGCAAAATTAAGTTGGATATCTAATTTCTCAAAGGGAAAATAAAATGCTCCCATTTTTCTTTCAAGACACCTTAAGGGTACTAAATCCGTTTTATAATTCGTCGGACAAATTTCATTATCATATTTTTGATTTTCCCTTATTTCCATATTCTTTTTCGCTTGGTTCTTTTTTTATTATTTTGAGAGGCGCATTCTCATTTTAGGTTTTTCTTCGTTTTTCTCCTTTTTTTCCTTTTCTTTCTTATTTTTTTTTATCTCTTTCCACTCTCGCATTACAAGAAAGGATATAATACTTCTCGAGAGAACCAGGTGCGTCAGTTTCCCTGTGTGTGTGTACTGTTTGTGTGTTGAGGGGTAAATTTGGAAGCACATAATCCTCTTTTAGTTTATTTCTCTTTATTCCTCTCTATCTCTCTCTGTTTCATGTCTTTTGGATTTTTTGTCTTTATTCTTCCGTGAGAAGGCCCTTTAAGTACCGGAAACTAGAGAGTCAGTCAGTTTAGAAAAAGACACACGATAGTTGATAAAAAGTTGTACTAGAAGTTAGTTTCGGAGTATCGAGACGCTATTCTATTAGCCGGATAAGTTTTCACGTGGGTCTTTAAAAAAGAGAACGGCGGGGGAATGAAAAAACAGATGAATTGGTCCAGAGGGATTTTTATCGAAAGCGATACGGAAACTTCGATTCTAATGGTTCTTTGTTTTTCTGTTTTGTTTTTTTTTTTTAATTTTGTTTGTATACAAAATGTTATTAACACGAAATTTGAAGAAAATAAATTTTCCTTGCAGAAAAAATTAGCTATTAATTAATTTTTCTTTAATTAAATAAATTATGAATAAATTTAAATTTGTAAAAGAACAAATTTTTTTATTTCATTTTTTAATTAAATGAATTATAAATAAATTTAAATTAATAAAAGAACAAATTTATATTATTTTTTTAATTAAATAAATTTCATTTAATGAAAAAGGAAATTTTTTCAGTGTATAAAATTTTGTAATTAAAAAAAATTTGTTTTACATATACTACGATTTTTAATTGCTGAATTAAACAAATTGATTATTTAATTAGTTTTGAATTTTAATTATTTGAATGATATTGTGGTCATATGTAAATTGCAATTAATAATTTACATTTTTCTCTCAAGAAAAAAAATTTTCTTTTGACAATTTTGTTAATAATAAAAAAGAGAAGATTTTTTTTTTTGCTCGATATTTGAAGGATTTTAATAATAAGCATGTTGCGTAGTTGGTGAATGATTCAAATTATACACTGATATGAATTCAAGGCTGCGAGATAAGAATATCTTTAAGAATGAAACATTTAACTCACACAAACTATTAAAATGTTTTTGTTTTTTCTCTGTTGCAGGTAAGACGATATATTGCATGTGGATAATAATTTATAAGCAGAAAAAAAAATTGTTCAGAAAAAATTTAAATGGAACTTAAAGGTAATTGAATTTTATTTAATTATTAGGTTTTTTAAAAATTTTTTTTAATCATTTCATTAGAATAAAATCTAATTACATATTTGTTACTAATCTTAATTTCGTAATTATTACTAATTTTAAATTCTTAATTATTACTAATTTTGGATTCGTAATTATAACAAATTTTAATTTCCTAATTATTTCTAATTTTGGTTTCGTACTTAATATTAATTTTTAATTCCCTAACTATTTTTAATTCTTATTTCCGTAATTAATATTATAAATTAATTATTAATTTTTAATCTTAATTTCATAATTATTATTAATTTTGGTTTCGTAATAATTACCATTTATAATTTCGTAATTATTATTAATTTTTTTTTGTAATTGTAATTTATTTTTAATTACTTAATTGTTAATTAAACAGTTCACAGGAAATTTTGCTCCCCCCTATTCTTTTAATTGTAAATTATAATTTTAATAATTGTTTTTATTGAATTAATAATTTTATTAGCAATTTAAAACAAGTTATTTAATTAACTAATAATATTAAAAATAAAATAATGGAAAGAATGAATGAAATAAAGAAGAAAGAAACAGAATAAAAAAGAAAATAAAAATTTTTTAAATTTTTTAATTAAAATTAAAATTTTTTTTAATAAAAATTAATAAATTTTTTAATTTTTTTATATAAAATGAAAAAAATAAAATAGGAAGAGAAAAAATAATTAATTTGTAAGGGGAAATAAATTTAGTCTCGATTACATTCTATTTTTAGCTATAAAATTTATTTATTATTATTTTTTTTTGAAAATATGGCAAATTATGTCAATCTGACACCTTTTGGCTTAAAAATGTAACCCAATATATACTTTGCGTAGAATATCTTTATACCTGCTTGTTAAGTAATCGTTTTGAATATTTCAATCCGCAACCTACTTAAGTTTTCTTTGTTAAATACTTATATATACACTATACGCATTTTTAGATTTCCTCCTCTTTTCCGGTGAAATGATTTGAGAAATTTTTTTTTGTGTAATATTTTTGAGAATGTGTTTTTTTTTATCTGAAATAATTTGACTGTAAGAAGGGTATATTTTCCAGGAAAATACTTCCTGGAATTTTTTTTTTTCATGTAAAGTGTACAATTTTTTTTTGTTGAGAGAAATTAAAGAAAAGCTTTTTGTCAAATTTTTTTTTGTAGGTTTCAGTTTACCGTAAAAGTTTTCTTTTATGCAACAATTTTTTTTTTTGAAATTAGAATTTTCTTTTTTATTCTCACATATACATATGTTGAAAATGTGGTTTTCAATTTCGAAGATTTCGGTGAATTTCTTTTATGGGTCTTTTTATTTGTTTGGTTTCCTGTTTCAGTGGACTTTTTTTTCGATTTCCATTATGGGTTTTTTTTCTCTCTCTTTTTTTGGGTGTATATATGAAGAGTAATTAGGGATGAAATTTAGTTAAATATTGAAAGAAGGAGGGAATTTTTTTAGGGAGTTGAGTGTTTTTTTTTCTTTTTGATTTTTTGGTTTAAACTATATATATACGAAAGGAGAGAAACACTTTTATTTTTCCGGTCGTCGATCTCGTCGCGCTAGACAGACTTCGATTTGCTTTTCGCCTTGAGTGGAATACCTTGTTACTGAAAGATTCGAAAAACTTGGGGGTACCAATATTACACATTCACGAGACGTCCATTTTCTGGATGGGAGAAAAAAAACCGATATGACTTTCCGGGTAAAATTTTTCGAACATATTGCTTTTATTTTTTTTTCTGTTTTCATGCGGAAAATGTTGGGTTAATGGTTTTTTGATTGTCTGATGATATTTTGTGTATAAGCAAATTTTTGTTGTTTTATTTTCGTATTTTGTTCGGAAAATTTCATTTCACTTCTTCTTTAAATAATTTTCTTTCAGTTTTTATTTTCAAAATTTTTTAAAAACTATTTTGTCAATAATAATTTCTTTCTTTGTTTATTCTTTCGAATTTGTATTTTTTTTTCTATTAGCATTAAAACCTGTGGATAAAAAAAAGTTATTAATAATAGAAATAATAATAAAAAATATTAAGTAAAAAATAAAACAAATATTAACTATAAAAATAAAAAATTAAAAGTATTAAATAAAAAATAATAATATTCTTTCAATAAATTTTCCATTTTTAAACGTTTCTGAATAAATATCTAATAAATTAATAAATCAGTAAATATTAGAAGTAGAAATAATAGTAATAATAAAATAGTCTCTTTTGAGCAAAGTAAATTATTTAAAATTCAAAAATACAGTTTAAGAATTAAATTGATGAAATTAATTTAAATAACAATTTTTTTTAATTACCTAGACTTGAGAAAAATATTATCAAATTCTATTTGTGGAAGAGGAAATCAAGAAAAAAATTTTTTTTAAGATAGACTCTAAATCATACACACAGAATCCTACGTGCCTATTGGCACGTTTGAATCATTATTTCGTGATATATATTCACGTAATAGTTTATATACATGTAATTCTAGATGAATGTATAGACTCTCAGATAATAAACTTATACTCTCATCAACGAGAATGTAACTCTGACTAATAACCACTTGGCCTTCGATTTCTGCAAAAAAACAAAAAAAAAAATAGAATGTCTATTATTACCGTAATAATACATTATTTTTCATCATCCGGGAGTGTACTTCTGTTTAGCTTTTAGTATGATAACTAAAGTTAATTAAAAATTTTCTGAAATTAAATTTTTTCAAAACAACATTTTTTTAGAATAATTTAAAAATTTCCCATTGTAACTATTATTATTTTTATTGCATATGTTACTGTAATTTTTAATTCCACTACCATTTTATTTCTCAAAAACTTTTTTATAATTAAATTTTTTTTTTTAATTTAATTTCTCTAAGCAAAACATTTTAACATTTTTATAAATTTATATAATTATATCTAGTGTTTATAGTTAATTATTTATTTATTCAATCTTATACGGGTTAAAACGATCGATTTATAAAAATTTAAAAAAAAAAGACTTTATAAAAATAAAATTGAATTTTAGTGACAAAATACGTTTGTCATTGAATAATTACGTAGAATATTGTAAAGCGTGCGATGTATATAGTTCAGTGGGATGTAAACATCCTGTCACTCCTTAGCTTACCTCCCATAAATTTTGCCTCACAATTTACACTCTCAACCCTGAAATTAACAATCAAGATTACCTTCTATATATACAAAGCAATACATGAAAATATTCATATCCCAGTGATCAATTGTGTATTCTATTGTAATCTTTCAGTGCGCCGATATATACGATTCGATTAATTTTTATGTCGGATTTAAGAAAGGAAGATAAATTCATTGTTCCATTGAGTGCTTTTCAATATTGCATATTGGAAAATAGAGAAAAAGGAAGTACGCGACTTTGGTAATTTCAATTTTTTTTTTTCAATATCGTATATACATGTTCTTTAAGATGATAATCCTTTGTGAGTCTGCGTTTTTTTCCGTCTGCTTCCAATCACCAAACGGACATTGAATTATGAAAAGAAAATATGGTTTGCAACAATTCTTTTGTCTCTCGATTCTTTGTTTGGTATCCGGAAAAGAATTTTCTTTTTTTTATACGCGATAGTAGCAAACCACTAATAATAGTAGTTTTTTTTAATAAGATTTTTAATATTAACTTATTTAGAGTAAACATTTATTCCCAAGTCGCAAAATTAAAGTAAATTAAAAATTTACTAAGGAAATAAATTTTTCTTTGTTACAAAACTCTGAGGGTTTGAAAACCGACAGCAGTTGTCTCACGAAGCCTTTCCGTATCCTTGCCCCTTCCCCCTTTTTTAAAAAAATAAAATGTGCCCTTAATTATTCGCCTTGGATAATCGGAACCTTTCTGCCTTTTGTATGAGAGTATTTGTAAATTTTATATACAATATATCAACGACTGTACATTGTTTTCATCTACAAGAAACTCGAGCAGGTGCCCCGTGATCTAAAAATTAAATGAACCGGAAGAGTATGCAAATGTTCCTTTAGAAAAAAAATTCTGTCCTTAATTTATCAAAAATTATCAAAAATTTCTTATAATTCAGACTGAATTAAAAATATAAAAATAAAATTAAATAAAGAAATACTAATTAAAAAATAAAAAAAATAAATAATGCTATAAATGTAAATATAAACCAAACATTTGATTTCCTTGTATTAGTTATTAGTTTCCAGAACATTAATTTTCCATAGACAAAATCACAATAAGTGCATTTTATTTATGATGTGAAATGTTCATTAATAAGTAAATCTACACTTCTCTCATCGATGAAAGTGAAGTAAAAATTAAATGTTTTTCTCGAGTGAGAAAAGAGAGACCCTCTTACGTAATGATTTACGTTCTGGTCAATAAATCCAATGTCCGTTAATCATTGTCCCTTTGTTGAAAGAATCGAGTACTTCTGTTAAAGCGGGGGGTATATGTGACTCCCTTTCCACTTTTTTTTTCTCTTCTCTTTTCCTAATTATCACCTCGAGGAGCTTTCTCTCTCTCTCTCTCTTACAAACGATTAGCGTGTGTTACTTCGAGGGAGCGCCTGTACTTACTCGCAGGGTGCATTTTTATATAACGGTTTTACGCAAGATTTTTTTTTTCATTCTCTCTCTTTCTCTTATTGTACATTAGCAAAAAATGATTCAAACAAATCATCATGGTTTCAAACTGTCACAGAGGGGCTTTTTTCCCCTCCTCTTACATTTTTTTTAGGGGGGAAACCTGACACAAGTCTTTCAACAAGTTTTTAACAAACAAAGAAACTTGAAAACAGTGTCAACTATGGAAAAATGAATCTTCGTTGCAAAAAAGCGTAATTTTCAAAAATTACTTTAGGAAAAAATATCGAGTATTGTAATTTTAAAAAAAATTTAGATTTTTTAAATTCAACCTTTTAAAAAAATTTAGGTTCGAAAATAGAAATAAACTATGATGAAATAAATTTACAACTTTAAATTTAATTTTTTGTTTTTTTTTCTTGAACCCCAAAGATCGCAAACTTACATAAACACTACGGTTAATTTTTACGGTAAAGATCGTGTTATTCAATTTAAAGACACGAACAGGGGAGAAATATGAATCTGGTTCTTGTCAGGTTTCCACGTGACATCGAACCCTCACCGTCATTCATTCTTTTTTTTTCTATCTCACTTTTTCTCGGGTGCTTCTTTATATTTGACTATATATACCTTCGATGCTTTTCCCTGACACACATACTATATATATATACAACGATCGCCCCAAGAAAACGAGGCGCCCTTCTTATAATTCGTCATTCGAGCACGGAAATAAAAGGGGATCTCATTTCCGGTTGACTGAATTTTCTTCCGAGTGTATCCGGCATGGCCAGGCAGCGGAAGTGTAACGCGCGAATTTTTTTTTAACAAGAGATCCTGATTTGCTTTTTTTTAATGATAATAATAAATAATAAAGATCTTAAACTTATTTGTTTGACCTAATGGCCAAACAAATAAGTTTAAGATCTTTATTATTTAAATTATGTTTTTAGAAATTTTTTTTTTCAATAATAATAATAATAATAATACTTGTAGCAAGAATTATGGTATTTTAATTAAATCATAATTGTGATTGTACCTCATAATAAATTATACAATTGGAATTAAAATTTAATTATAATAATAATTGCAGGCCTCAGACTCACGCGACATTTTTTTCTTCTCATACAATTATTTGGCTACTATTTTTGTAAATAAATTACTAATAACAGTTATTTCGTTAGAAAAGCCACGAATTATTTTTTAAACAGGGATTTTAAATATTAATTTATTTAGTAAACAAATTAATTACAAGATAGCAAACCTACAAAATTTGAAGATAATAATAAAATAATTAGGATTATAATTTAATAGGTATAATAATTTGCTTTTAGTTAAACAGTTAAACTAACCGGAAAAAACGGGAAATAGTCGAGAATTTATTTTGACCGGGAAAAATCGGGAATAAGCCAGGAATTTTAGGCGAAGATTAATAATTAAAATTTTTATTAGTTAATTTAAAAAAAAGATACACATACTTAAAAATTTTTAATAAAATTGAATTTTCGCAAAGTTTTTTTCAAAATTCTGAAAAATAAGATTTTTGAAATTATTTAATTCTGTTTCAAGATAATTGAATTTTTATAAACAAATAATTGAAAATTTTCGAAATAATTGTAATTTCTTTATACATTGTATTAAAAATAATTAAATTCTTTTAAAGGATTTTATTTGAATTTTTCGAAAATAATCGAAGGAAGTATAAGTCACCGTAATTAAAATTTTATTTTTCAAAAATTTCTTCGAAAGAATTCAATTATTTCTAGAAACTGTCAAAAAAATTCTTCTCAAAAATTCAATTATTTTCATAAATAGCAAAATTCTTCAGATTTACGGAATTCTTTTGAATATTATTTTTTTTTTAAAATTCTTCACAAGAATTCAATTATTTTTATAAATTTACATGAAATTCTAAAAAAAACAATTCATTTATTTCTAGAAACTGTAAAAAAAATTTTCTGAAGAATTCAATTATTTCTATAAATTAGCAAAATTCTTCAGATTTACTCAATTCTTTTAAATATTATTTTTTTTTTAAATTCTTCACAAGAATTCAATTATTTTCATAAATTTCCATAAAATTCTAAAAAATAATTCAATTATTTTCAAAAGTAATAAAATTCTTCGCTGAAATTCAATTATGTTTAAAAAATTTTTTTAAATTCTCCGAAAAAATTTCAATTTTTCATAAATAATTAAATTGTTCTTCACAGTTTAATTATTTTCAAAAATTTTAATAAAATTCTACGCAAACAATTATTTTCATAAATAATAACATTCTTTGGAAGGATTTAATTACTTTTATAAATTAGTAAAATTCTTTGCAGAAATTCAATATTAGTACCTATCAATACATTTTAATAAAATTGACTTAATCAAATTTTTAATTATAATTATGAACAGATAAGATTATTTTAAAAAATAAAAAATTCTTTGCATAATTCAATTATTTTCCAAATTTTTAATTAAAATTATTAAAAATAATATTATTTTTAGAAAATTTTGAAGAAAAGCGCCAAAAAAATTGTATTATTCATAAAAACTCTAATAGAAATTTTTGAAGCTATTTGTAGATTTATTTATGTTCGAAATCAAATAAATTTAAATTTTATGAGAAAAAAAAACCGGGAAAAATTAGGACAAAGCCGGGAAATAACCGGGAATTTTATTGAACAAAGGTAGTAAACACCCTGAGTCTTTTTTATTTATTTTGTCATTAGAAAGCTGAAAAGATATTATTTTATTTGTTTATTTATCTTTTTATTAAAAAATAATTTACATATTTTTTCATTATTATTATTATTTTTATTATTTTTATTATTTTCATTACTTTTATATTTTATTATTTTTATTATTAAGTGCGGTAGAAAGCAGGAGGATTTAGAAGAAAAAATGTAACAAAGAAGGGCGAAAGAGGCGATAAATTTCCCTTTAAGGCAAACCAGCTGCCTTGGGCAATTTATAAAATGAAATAAGTTATCAGACCGCTCGTCACGTGCTCACTCATTGATATTTAAAAACCTCGTCAAGCATGATAGTCGAGATAATGAGCAATTACAAATGTTTAAGCCAGCTGAAAATCTATTTTTGTTTTTCGATAAATTGCCATATTTATTGGTTTTCTTACTGCTAAATTTGTAATAGAGTGAATAATAAACAAGTAAACGAACAATAAAAAAATAAATGATAAATAAATTAATGAAAAATAAATAAATGAAAAATAAAAAAAGCTAACAAAAAAAAAATAAATAAATAGAATCCTCCTTCCATGAGGAAGCAATAAAAAATAAAAACAGTAAACAATAAATTTACAATTGAACGTAATAATTTATTTTAATTGCACATTAGAAAAGTATAATTGGAATTATTTTATCAGAATAGTAAACTATCAGAATATAATTTTGTTTTCTTGTATTATTATATACATTAACGTGGCCTGGATGCATAATTATTGCGAATTTGTCGCTAATGGAATTAAAATTAAATTTCTCGCTGTACACCTCCTAAAAAGGAGAATTTACAATTTTTCTTTCAAAAAAAGAAGAAAAAGAAAATTTATTTCTGGTTTCGACGTTTTTGTATATAATATATTTCAATATCAGTGTTATCAGATGACACATCAGGCCGGTTGGAAGTGGTTGGAAAATAAAAGGCTTTAAAAATAAATATCTAGTCTGACCTACGCCTCGTTCAGTCGAGTAAAAGCTTGCCAATCCGGATGCTCCATCGTTTTCCAGTCTAGTGAACTTGTTCATGCGTTAAAGCAAACGTAAAAATTTATCAGTCAACCAGTTTCTCATTAAATGCTCGTCCCACCGTTTCGCAAAAAAAAAAATACGAAAAAAAAATTTTTTTTTCGAAAACTTTTTTTTTCCTCTCTCTATTTACAAGGGAGTATTTTGTTTAATTTATTTTTCAAAAGGAGAGGGAATAAAAGTTGCGAGTAAATATTTACTCGAAAGTTCAGTTATTGAGATGAACAAAGTGTTTTAATTTGATTAATTTAATTAATTTAATCACTCTATTGAATTTGATTAATTTAATCACTCTTATTTTTTTATTATTATTTATTAATTTAGTTACATTTTTTTAAGTAGGGTCATTAAAGATAATAATAAATTTAATAATGTCCAAAGATCAAAAAATTTCTCGTCAAAATTTCAATTATCTTTATAAATAATAAAATTCTTCTCCAAAATTCAATTATTTTCAAAAATTTTAATAAAATTCTTGTCAAAATTTCAATTATTTTCTATAAAATTTTTCTCAATTCAATGATTTTCAATATCTAGTATTTTAATAAAATTTTTCAAAATAATTCAATTGTTTACAAAATTTTGTTATTAAATTCTACGCAAACATTTAAGTATTTTCATAAATAATAAACATTTCCCAGGAATTCAAATCATTTTTAATACAATTTTAATTTAACTTCTAAAAATGTAATATTATTCTTAAACATTTTATTAAAATTCGTCGAAAGAATTCAGTTAATTAAAAATTTGTTGATAAAATTCTTTATGAAAATTTAATTTTAAGAAACATTCAATTATTCAATAAATTACTTATTTTTGTATTTAAATAATTAAATTTTTGTAGAATTTTTTAAAGAATTTTATTCCTCTCCAAAATTCAATTATTTTCAAAAATTTTAATAAAATTCAAGTCAAAATTTCAATTATTTTCAAAAATTGTCCTCAATTCAATTATTTTTATTATATAGGTACTATTTTAATAACATTTTTTAAAAGAATTCAGTTATTTAAAAAAAATTATACGCTAACATTTAATTCTTTTCTTAAATAATAAAAATTTATCAGGAATTCAATTATTTACAATTTTTTTAATAAATGCTTCGTAATAATTCCATTATATTCATAAATAATGAAATTCTTCTTAGGAATTCAATTATTCAATAGATTATTTATTTTTGTATTCAAATAATTGAATTCTCTTAGAGTTTTCTGATAGAAATTTACTTAAAAATGAATTTCAGTTTAGCATGAATTTTTAGAAATAATTTAATTTTGAAAAGATTTTAAATTAAATACTTTGAAAATCTGCATTTTTCATACTTTTAACTGACAATTCTGTAGAATTTTGAAAATTTAATTGAAAAAGTTTAATTGAATTTTTTTGAAAATTATTTAAAGTTTTTTTTCTAATATTTATTATTAGTAGATAAAGAAGAATTACTATTAGTATTTTCAATTATTATTTTTCTATATATTCGGAAATTCTTCAATTAAATAATTGAAGAATTTTGTAATTAATCGAAATTTTGTTAAATTGAATTTTAAAGAAGAAGATTTGAAAATTTTACAAAAATTATTAAAAAGAATTGATTTGAAGAAAGATTTTAGTTAGAAATTATAGAAAATAATAAATGAATAATTGAAATGAAGAAAATAATTTTTGAAGAAGTTACAATAACAATATTCTCCAACTGCATTATTTGAGAATAAAATTATTTAAAAAAAGTTAATTCCATATTTTCCAAAGTTCAATCATTATTGTCAAAAACATAATGGAAATTCAAGGTTTTGTCTTAAAATTCGTGATAGTTTAAAAATTTTTAAGTGAAGCTAAAATGAAAATTATTGTTTATTTCGAAAATAATTTTTGGTTGACTGTATAACAAAGATAATTATGTTTGATTTAAATATATCGTTTTCTAAGATGATCCACAACTTTTTAACGTTCAAATGAACGAAGTATTATTTATTAATATTTTCCTAAATTACTACAATTGTAATAAAAATAAAAATTCTAAATTCTACATTTAGAAACTTTATTAATTTTTTTTTGTCAGTGAAGCAAAATTATGGTAAAATAATTTTTTTTTGAAGAAAAAATAAATAAATTTCGTTCATTTGAACGTTCTGAACTTTGGGGAACCTTTTCTCAGTGTGGTAAAGAAAGAGAGGGAGAGTAAAAATAAAACAAAATACAAAGAACGAAGAGAAACACCTTTTAACATTGTATCTATTGTCTATAATGCGTATAAATGTTACTATAACTTTAATTCACTGTAACTATAATTTAAAATAATTTATCATAAAGTGCATATGCATTAAAATCAATACGAGAAGAACTTCCGACAATGGAAAAATGATGAATGCTGTTTACGGTTAGATGCATATAAATCGTAAAGCATGGGAACTTGTTAGTCAGTCACGTGGATGAGAATTGCTCTCCCAGAGAAAGAGAGAAAGAGAACTTTTCAAAATCGTGTGTATATATTATTATTATTATTATTTCTCGTTGTGTGTACGATTTGCGACTTTTATTTCGCGCAGTTACGCCAGGAAACACTAAATCTGAACGGCTATCGTCTTGTCATAGACAAAAGTGATGTATATTGTGTATGAGAGTCTGCTATCGATGGGGCGCGTAAGTTTTACTCTCTTTCTCTCTTTCTCTCTCTCTCAGACAGAGAGAAAATAACCGTGCGTGAAAACGCCTACAAGAAAAGGAATGGCGACACCGCGAAATGGCTTTTGAGATCGGCATTAATTTATCTTGCACGCTCGACCGAACGTCATATAAAGTGCAATAAAATCTGTTACTTGCCATTGGGGCGTAAACGATCTTCGAGTCTCTGGCGCAGACACCGATTTCTATGCTTTCCATAAAGAAAAAAAAAGAGAGCGTCTCTATTTTCTTCTTCTCCTCGCCCTTAACTCACTTGATTTTCGCGTAAAGGGGAAGGGGAGGAAAAAATGGGCGAGGCAATCCTTGCCTTAAGCGATTCAATGGCCTCGCTTTAAGCGTCCGTTAATGTCAAGTCGCGCACCAAATTCAGTGACTTAATAGCTCCAGTGTTTGCAGGTGTTTTGAATTCTTGTTTTTGTTTTTTTTTTGTTTTATTTTTTTTTATGTACTCTATTCACTTCATCTCGTTTGTGGGAGAACTTTCGTGCCCTCTAGGCGGCAATTTAATTAACTTTCTTGGCGCGAAATTCAAAAAGGAAATATTGAGTCAACATTATATTAATATTAAATTAATTTACGAATTTCTTAAATTATAAACATGATTTAAATCAAACTTCAAAATGCATTAGGAACAAAAAAGACTGCAAAATTAGTATTTCTGTTTAAAATTTTGAATTTAAAAAAATAAAAAAGACTACGTTACAGAGATAATATTATAATGAATATAATAATATTATTAGTTTTGTTTATATTTGAATCAAATTAGGGAAAAACTATAAATCAGAGAATTTTTTTAGTAAGGGAAAAGTCAGGAAATTTTTAAAAATTCTACAAACATCTTGGAATTTTAATTAAAAGCAACCACAAATTAAAAAACTTTGATTTACATTTACTTTTTTTATAGTAAAAGTTTTAAACACATTACAATTATTTTTAACAAACAACTTTTAATTATCTTATGTTTTTATTTATAAATAAAATTGTTACTTAAAAAACATTATTTAATTTTTATCTATCAATGCAGAATATATTAAATAATTTAAAAATTTATTAATCAGAGGAACCAAGAAATTAGTCAGGAAATGTCAGAGAATTCTGAAAATGAAAATTTGAAGCCTTTCTATTATTATTAATTTTATAATTTTTTTTATTAAAAAAACGAACTACTTAAAATATTTGAAATATCTTAAAATTAGTATAAAAAAATGATTTAAATAGAAAAAATCTGATTTAAATAAAAAAAAAAAATTGGCTTGTTTTCATTTTTTTTTAAATCATGATTTTTATCAGCCCTGACTTTCTATAATTTTTAACTAAAATACTTCTTTAAATCAATTACTTTTAATAATTTTTAAAATCTTTCTATGAGAATTTTCAAATCCATTTGTTACAATCCAATTTTACGAAATTTTGATTATTCGAAAAGTCTTTAATATAAATATTATATTATAAAAAATAAAAACTTCAAATAATTCCAAAGAAATTCAATTAAAGTTTTTCAAAAAAAATTATTTTTACCAAATTGTTATAGTTAAAAGTATGAAAAATTCAAATTTTCAAAGATTTTAATTTGAAACCTTTTCAAAATTCAATTATTTCTAAAAATCGAAGCTACAATGCTCTAATATTCAATTATTAGCTGTCTAAAAATTCAACTGAAATTCATTTTTATTTAAATCAATTTTTATTAGAAAATTCTACGAGAATTCAATTATTTAAATACAAAAGTATATTGTTCATTGAATAATTGAATGTTTCTTAAAATTTATAATTCTCATAAAGAATTTTATTGACAAATTTTTAAAAAATTGAATTCTTTTAACAAATTTAATAAAATTTTTAAGAATAGTTACATTTTTCAAGGAATTCGATTAAAATTGAATTAAAAATAATTTAAATTCTACGATGAGTTTTATTATTTATGAAAATAATTGAATTCCTAAAAAAATTTTTTTTTTTTTTTTTGAAAATAATGAAATTATTTCTATAAAAATTATAAAAAATTTGTAAATAATTTAATTTCTGCGAAATTTTTATTATTTAAGAAAATAATTGAAATTTTTCCAAGAATTTCATTAAAATTTTTGAAAATAATTGAATTTTTGTGTTAAAAATTTTATGACAATAATTGAATTTTTGCAATCATTTGTAACTTCGCAAAAAATAATTTTTTTTAGTGTTTTAACTGAAATTCTTCTATGAATCGATTATTTTTAATAATTAACTAAATATATATAAACGAATTTAACTAATTTTAAAATTGAATTAATTTAAAAATATTTAAGTAAAATTATTCATTAAATAATTTCTGAATCCCCTGTGTCAGTATATATGATTATTATAGTTATAATAATATTAAAACTATATTTCAATTCATATTTTATTTTTATAAAAACAAATTAGAGTTAAAAATTTTTACATTTTAATTTTGAAAATTGCTAATTTTATTAAATAAAGTGAGAAAACTTTATGAGAAAAAAAATAAAGAAAGTCGTGAGGAATCGAACTCCGTTCATTGATGTTACGAATCAAGTGCAGAATCCACTTAGCCATCTCACAAGAATTACCGCAACTACAAGCATTGCTAAAATCATTGCAATTTCAATCCCAATTCAATTATACTACCTCAAATGGATAATAAGTCTCCTGGGAATTTTCGAAATTTATTGCAAATTTTAATCAATCTAGTATCACAATCTTAATTGGCTTTAAACGATTGTAAATTAAAATCAGCTCGAGACAAAGATTGATTGCAATTTTCGTAATTAAGAAAGCATGTTCGGCTTAATATAAAGTTTTGCAAAGATTAAAGGTATAAAGTAAAAAGAGAGAAATGAGAGAAATGCGAGAGAGTGAGAGAGAAAAATGTTATCTTCATAAGATGGAATTCAAGATAAACAATTTATCTGATAATCTCTTTCGTTTTTTTTTCTGTTTCAGGTAAGAAGTGTTAGATAAATCAGCGTGAACACGTTTTTAATATTATAAAACTACCAATGCTCGATTGGAATGCACCGCATATTTCAAAATTTGTGAGAAAAATTCGCACGACGATGATCCACGCAAGGTAAGCTTTTGCATGTACCTACATAATGTTTAAGAAAAAGAAAAAAAAACAGAAGGGGGAAAGGAATTTTACATGAAAGGAAAAGGATGGGTGGATGCGATTCATTGAATCCACCGCGCGCGTCAAGAAAGACTTCGCGCATATATATAATATATATAATATATCTCCGCGTATAATAATTGGAAAAAAATTTTTCTCCATTTTCTCAAAATCGGAGAGTATACCTACATATTTTCACATTTGAAAAAAACTGAATTTTTTAAAAAATATTTACAGTTCATTTACATTTATATATTCATTTCTTTATTATATATACTTTATAAATTCCGCTTTTGATATATAAAAATTATTATAAGTTCTCAAGAAAAACCGGTTGTTTTATATAGAAAATTATACTTCAACTTCTATTTTCATAATACGTGTAAGGTTATATATTTCCAGCTAATAATGACATTTCACAGATTGCAGGAAACTTTATTTATTATTGCCTTTTTTTATTGCATTCCGCAAGGGTGATTGTTTTTTATGTTCTAAATTTTATTTATTTTTAATTATAATTATTTAATTTTTGATTTCTGAATCGGTAGAGTCACACGTTTTCATATTCGAGCTATTTGTTTATTTGTAATTATAAAATAATTACTTATAGATTATTTAATGAACAATTTTACTTAAATTTTTTAAAATTAATTGAATTTTAAATGAGTTGCGTTTACAATTTTCAAATTAACAGCAAAAAGTTGCAATTTGAAAAGTTATAAAATTTCAATTTTAAATGAATTTAATTAGAAATTTTCAAGAACTTAACTTTTTGAAAAATGTTAATAATTCAAGTTCTTCTTAAATTCAATTATTTTCAAAAGGGAGAAAATTCTTCCCCCAAGTTTCAATTAGGTTCAAAAATTTTAAAAATTCTCGTCAAAATTTCAATTATCTTGATAATTAATAAAATTATTCTCTGAAATTCAATTATTTTTAGAAATAATAAAAATTTCACATGAATACAATTATTTAAAAATTTTTCTATAAATTTCTTCGCAATAATTCCATTATTTTTACAAATAATAAAATTTTTATAGAGATTTAATTATTTTCATAAATAATAAAATTTTTACAGAGATTCAATTATTTTCATAAATAATAAAATTCTTTTTTGTAATTTAATTATTTTCATAATTAAAAAATAATATTTCTCCAAAATTCAAATATTTTCAAAAATTTATATAAAATTCTTGTCAAAATATAAACTATTTTCAAAAGGTTTCCTTAATTCAATGATTTTCAATTTCTACTATTTTAATAAAATTTTTCAAAAGACTTCAATTATTTTTAATAAAATTTTAATAAAATTTGCTTAAATAATTCAATTATTTTCAAAAATTTTAGTGCAATGCTTCATAGAAATTCAATTATATTTTTCCAAAAATAATAAAATTGTCACAGAAATTCAATTATTTTCATAAATAATAAAATTTTTACAGATATTCAAATATTTCCATAAATAATTGAAATAAAATTTCGTAAATAATAAAATTTTTTCAGGGATTCAATTATTTTCAAAAATAATAAAATTCTTTTTAGAAATTCAATTATTTTTATAAATAATGAAACTTACAACAGAATTTCAATTATTTTTAATACAATTTAATCAAATTCCTATAGAAAAATTCTAATTTTGCTTAAAAAATTCATTAAAATCTGTCGGAAGAATTCAATTATTTAAAAATTTGTTTATAAAATTCTTTACGAGAATTCAATTTTGAGAAACATTCAATTATTCAATGAATTATTTATTTTTTTATTTAAATAATTGAATTCTCATAAAATTTTCTAATAAAAATTGATTTAAATGAAAATGGATTTCAGTTGAATTTTTAGACCTAATAATTGAATATTACACCTGAAAAAAATTTAATTGATTCAATTAACCGATTAATTGAAATCCATTAAATATTTAATTGAATCAAATAATATTTAATGGAGTCAATTAAATGGTATTTTATTCAAATACTGAAATTATTGGTTCAAATACCATTTAATTGACTCCAATAAATATTATTTGATTCAAGTAAATATTTAATTGATAATAGTCAAATAAATGGATATTTGAATCAATTAAATTTTTTTTCAGTGTAAAGCATTAGAGCGTGATTTTTTAGAAATAATTGAATTTTGTAAAGGTTTCAAATTAAAATCTATGAAAATTTGAATTTTTCATATTTTTAACTATAACAATTCAATAAATAATAACAATTCATAAATAATAAAACTCATCACAGAATGTCAATTATTTAATAAATTGTTTATTTTTGTATTTTAGTAATTGAGGCCTTGGATCCAATAACTCGCCCGACGCTCGGAGGCACGCGCTAATACCAAGCAGTGAGTGGACCAGATGCGCTCACTGCTCACTGACTGGCAGTTGCGCGTTCCTCCGAGCGTCGGGCGAGTTATTGGATCCAAGGCCTCAATTGAATTCTCTTAGAATTTTCTTATAAAAATTTATATAAAATTAAAAATTAATGTCAGTTAAAATTTGAGATAATAATTGAATATTGAAAGCATTATAGAATGAATTTTGAATAGGTTTCAAATTAAAATCTTTGAGAATTTAAAATTTTCATACTTTAAACTAACAATTCTGTAGAATTAATTTTTTTGAAAAAGTTTAAGTTATTTTTTTAAAATCATTTAAATTTTTTATTTTCTAATAAATTTAATAGAACATTTTTTTTTGAGTATCTAATAATTTTTAGAGTGAATCAGAATCTTCCTTAGGTTTAGGGAAAAAGTAAAAATTTTGTCTGGAAATCAGGGAGAAGTCAGGGAAAAACAAAATTAAATATCCGGGACAACCCTGTTAAAATAATTGTTTGATTTCTTTCGATTTCGTAAACAAAAATAGTTGTCAACTTTTCAGGAATCTTTAATAGTTTTGTTAGTTTATTGTTTCTGTTGGTTTACTATTTTTTTTGGATTTCTTAGTTTTTCTTGTTTATTGTTTTCATTGATTTACTATTTTTGCTTATTTATTGTTTCTCTTTGTTTAAAGTTTCTTAGTTGGTTTATTATTATTTTTTTTTTTGTTAATTAGTTTGGCTATGTTATTGATAATGTTTACAATAATTTTTTTTTTTTTTTAATTTTTTGGCATAATTGGGTTAACAGTAAAAAAGTGAGTGGACACATTGCCCTTGATATGCCGTTAGAGGCTCGCTCTGTATTCGTGCAGACATGAGAGCCTTTTAAAGTCCTTGACCGATTCTACAAAGATACGATGGAAGGAAGGAAAGATTGGCGGGGGAGGGAGGGAGGGGGGGGGGAATGAAGCCCCATATTGCATACGCCATTGCAAGAGCAGGAGACAGCGGCAACGACCTCCTTCAAGGCAGCAAGCCAGCAGCCACTACCTTATGTAAGCCTAGGAGGCTTTCTCATGTGTACATAGTATACTACACACCTCGGACAAATCTCGACGGTTTTAGTTCTCGTCGTGTCACATTAACGAGTTCATTCAACTCTAGCCTCGCTTTTTCTCTTATTTCAATTTGACACTGCAATCATTGCACTTTTCTTTCTTTTTCCATCTCGTACCCTCTTTTTTTTTCTCAATTTTATAGGTATTGATCAATTATCGGTTATTTTGCAATTTTCTTCTTTCTTTTTTTACTGGGGCACAAGTATTTTGATGTTTTAGTTTAAAAAAAAGGATAATAATAATTGAGAATAACAAATATTTATTAATTTGCTAATAGTAACGATTATTAGTCTAATTGTAACTCTACTGCGCATGTGTAAATGTAAAAGAACACTACTGCGCATATGTAATTATGACAGAACTCTATTGCGCATGTGCGATTGTAAAAACAGTACCTACTGCGCATGCGTATTTGACGTAGAACATTACTGCGCATCTAAAGAGAAACGATAAAACTGAATATTTTGGTAAAAATAATAAAAAATTATTAATTACTTTATTATTTTTTCTAAACAATTACTACGATAAAAAAACACTAATTTCTATAAATAGGAAAATAAATGAAATAGAGAAAACAGGGCTCGAACTAGGTCCGTAGATATAATAAAATTCATCTCCGGAATTCAATTATTTTCAAAAATTTTGATAAATAAAATTATTGCCTAAATTTTAATTATTTTAAAAAATTGTCCTCTTTTCAATGATATTCAATAATTACTATTTTAATAAAATTTTCCAAAAGAATTCAATTATTTAAAAAAAATTTAATAAAACCGCCAAAAATTCAATTATTTACAAATTTTTCATAAATTTCTTCGCAACAACTCAATTATTTTCATAAATAATAACATTTTTACAGGGATTCAATTATTTTCGTAAATAATAAAATTCTTTTTAGAAATTCAATTATTTTCATAAATAATAAAATTCATTGCTGAATTTCAATTATTTTTATCACAATTTTAATCAAATTCTTGGAAAAATGTAATTATTTTTTAAAATTTAATTAAAATTCCTCAAGATAATTCAATTATTTAAAAATGTTTTTGATAAAATTTTTTATGGTAGGTAATTGAATTTTAAGAAACATTCAATTATTCAATAAATTATTTTGTTTTGTATTAAAATCAGGAATTGAATTCTAGTAGAATTTTTTAATAAAAACTGATTTAAAGTTAAATTTTAGTAGTAATTTTATATTATAATCGAATATTGAAAGCATAAGAGCGTGGATTTTTAGAAATAATTGAATTTTGAAAAGGTTTCAAATTAAAATTATTGAAAATCTGAATTTTTCATATTTTTAACTGAGAATTATGTGGAATTAATTTTTTTGAGAAAGTTTAACTGCGAATTTTTTTTAAATTAATTCAAGTTTTTATTTTCTAATACACATCATTTAATTTAAAGAATTTGCGAATAATTGAAATTTTGTAAAATTGAATTGTAAACAAATTAATTTGAAAATTCTTAAAGAACTTATTCAAAAATTACTAAAAATAATGCTTATAATGAAGACTTTTAGTTAAAAACAGGAAACAAAATTTTAATTTGAAAAAGTTACAAATTATTGCAGAAATTCAAATATTTTCAAGAGTTTATTATTTTTATTATTTATTATTTAAATCCCGAAAAAGAATTTTATTATTTTTGATCAATATTTAATTTTTGCGAAGAATATTATTATACTCTTAGCAAAAATTAATTATTTATCAAAAATAATAAAATTCTTCTTCGGAATATAATTATATTCTTCGCAAAAATTAAATATTGTTTAAAAATAATAAAACTCATCTTAGAATTTCAATTATTTTTTAAAATTTTATTAAAATTTCGTCGAAAGAATTCTATTTTTTTAAAATTTGTTGATAAAATTCTTTATGGGAATTGGATTTTAAGAAATATTGAATAATTCAATAAATTATTTATTTTTGTAGTTAAATAATTGAATTGTAGTAGAATTTTGTAATAAAAATTGATTTAAAAATGAATTTCAGTTAAAATTTTGATAAATAATTGAATTTTGAAATTAATTTTTGAGAAAGTTTAATTGCGCATTTTTTTTTTATATTATTTAAAGTTTTTATTTTATAAAATATATTTAATTAAAGATTTTACGACTAACTGAAATTTCGTAAAATTGAATCTTGTAAACAAATGGATTTGAAAATTGTCAAAGAACTTTTTCGAAAATTATTAAAAATAATTGATTTAAAGAAGAATTTTAGTTAAAAATTTTTGAAAATAATATTTGAATTGATTATGATTTTATCACTCGGTCATCTTTAATTATTATAAAACATGAAGAAATCAATCACTCCGAGTCGAAGTCGAATACTTTCAGTTCGAGGCCTGAGAAAATAGAAAGAAGGAACATTGGTTAAATTGAGAAAATAGAAAAATAGGAGCTAAGAATATAAATAATATAGGAAAAAGGAATGTAAATAAAAATAGAAAATAGAAAAAATAAAAAAATAGGAGCTAGGAAAATAAATAAAATAGGAAAAAGGAAAGTAAATAAAATAGAGAAAATGGAAAAATATGAGCTACGAAAATAAATAAAACAGAAAAAAAGAAAATAAATAAAATAGAGAAAATAGAAAAATACAAAGTAGAAAAAATACAAATTTGCGTAAATAACAAATATAAATGCAAATTCCTATTTGACATTTGAACCAAAAGTCTAAGAAATGTCTATTAACAAAATAATAATCTTTAAAGCGAGAGGCATTTCAATAAAGACTGTTTCTCTCGACGTGTCTCTAAATGCTACAATTTTCATCTTAATAGGAAAAAGGACTTTAGTTACATATAAGCGCGAGACTCGGTAATTACCCCCTAAGCAACATTATTGCGGTTTGAATTTCCGCTGAATTCTTAAATGAGCAACACTAACAAAATTTCTCTTTCTAATAAAATTCAGATAATTATTACGTATTTTCCTAGGGATCTCATTTGCTTGAGTTGCTCGCCAAAATTTATCCTCTCACTCTCTCTCTGTTTCGCTTAATTTTCCACGATTTTCATCAAAGTGCATGTATTTAGCTTTTGGATGGATTTATACCGCACTCTCTATGTGCTAATTATAAATCACGTCTGATATGGTACCATTGAAATGTCCGAGAATTAATTGAAACGTTATCGCCTCTTGCAACTGATGGCGAGTAATAAGTATTCATTTCTTGCTCGCGAATTATTATGCTATAAAGGTTTATATATTTTCTACATATGAGAATTAATCTTGTACTGTTTGAGAGTGTGAATCTGATTTCGATAATTTTCGGTTTGTCTGACTAAAACGACTTTCACTACTGAAAGTAAACTTATATAAAAAAAATAAAGAAAATAATAGTTTCGTCTGATTAAAACGGTTTTTACTACTGGAACGAAAATTGGATAAAAAGTATTGTCATCTAATTAAAATAGTATTTTACTACTAAAATTAAATAATATTCTCGTCTGACTAAGACGAATTTTACTACTGAAACTAAACTTAGATAAAAAATATTTTAGTCTGACTGAAACGGTCATTTACTACTGAAACTAAAATTGGATAAAAAAATTATCTACTCACAGTAGTATTTTTCTACGAATTTTGTCATTAAAAAATAATAGCGTCTGACTATAACCATTTTTTACTACTGAAACTAAACATGGATAAAAAAAGTACTGTTGTCTATAACGAACAAGATCTTTTATATTAAAAATAACACTAAAACTACTGATAAAAAATTTCTAATACTGAAACTAAACTTAGATGCACAAAAGTAAAAAAAAATGTCTGACTAAAAAGGTTATTACTACTGAAACTAAAATTAAAGGGAAAATATTCTCATTTAATTTAAATTAGTATTTTATTACTAAAATTAAATTTTTCTTTAAAAAATGTTCATGTCTGACTAAAATCGATTTTACTACTAAAAATAAAGTTCGATGAAAAATCATTGACGTCTGACTAAAACGGTTTTTACTACTGTAACAAAATTTGGATGAAAATATTGTTAATTAATTAAAGTGATATTTTTCTTCTAAAATTAACACGCAGATTTAAAAAATATTCTCGTCTGACTAAAACGAATTTTACCACTGAAACTAAACTTAAATAAAAAAATATTGTAGTCTGACTGAAACGGTCGTGTACTACTAAAACTAAAACTGGATAAAAATATCGTTCTTTAATTGAAATAGTATTATATTATCGTCTGACTAAAACGGAATTTCCCTACTGAAAATAAATTTCTAAATTCCAAACAGACCTGTTTCGTCTGACTTAAATTTATGAAACTTTATAAAACAAAATTCAATTATTTTTTGAATTTTTACGTGAAATTAATTGCAAGATAATTTATAAATAATGATTTTATGAAAGATATTCAGGAATTATTGTTTTAAAAAAATAAATTCAGTTTCATATTCTGTAAAATTTTAACTATTTTCAAAAGCAAACAAAAAATGAAAATTAAACACGGGCCTGAATGATTTCATTCAATTTTTTGGAATATTTAACTAAAATTGTTCTGTAAATCAATTTTTTTTAATGAAATTTTTTGCATTCAAAATGCAAATTTTCTAAAATTTCAAAGTGAAACTGTTTGAAATTCAATTATTTATGATTATTGTAAATGCAACTCCATTAAAATTAAATTATTTTTAACATGCAGTTTTAGTTTCTATAAATAATTTGAATTTCAGGAGAATTGCAATTGAAACTTTCATAAATAATTGAATTTCAAGAGAGTCTCACTTGCAACTTTTATAAGTAATTGAATTTCAGAAGAGTTGCAGTATTAATTTATATAAATGACTTTTTTAAAAGTTTTAGTTTCAATTTCTATAAAACAATTAAATTGACAAGAAGTTACAATTAAAATTTTAATAAATAATTGAATTTGCAGAGTTTCTGTTATAAATTCTGTAAATAATTGAATTTTCGAAGAGTTGCATTTTCAATTTCCATAAATAATTGATTTGCAAGATAGTTGCAGTTGAAATTTCTATAAATAATTAAATTTTTGAAAATTTGCAACTACAATTTTTATAAATAATTGAATTTCATGGGAGTTTCAGTTGGAACTTCTATAAATAATTGAATTTTAAAATATTTGCAGTTACAATTTTGTAAATAATTGAATTTCAAAACAGTTGCAGTTGCAATTTTCATTAAAGTAACTAAATTTAAGAAAAGTTTCAGATGCAATTTCTGTAAATAATTAAATTTTTAAGGAGTTATTATTGCAATTTTTAAAAATAATTGAATTTTGTAGAGTTTCAGTTACAATTTTTTAAATAATTGAATTTTAAAGAAGTTCAATTGCAATTCTTTTAAATAATTTAATTTTTACAGAGTTTTTGCTGCAATTTCTAAATGGATTTAAGTTTTTGTAGGATTAAAATTTTTGTGAATAATTGAATTTTACGAGACTTGTAGTTGCAATTTTTATAAAAAATTGAATTTTTGAATTGTTAGAGTTGTAATTTCTATAAATGCTTAAATTTCAAAAGGTCTTAAATTTACATTTTTAAAATATATTTTTTTTTTGGAGTTAATTTTTTAATAATAATATTTTAATAATTTAATAATTTAATCCTAATAATATAATATTTTCTAATAAAATGCATATATTTTTTTTGTTATGCTTTTTACTAGTGCAAACATAAGTAAATTTATTATATTCAATAGAAGGCATATTAAATTATGATTTATTGTTATAATTTGTTTATTTTTTTATCATTAAATATATTTATTATCAAATATTAAACATATTGAGAAATAGTTGAAATATTCTTAATATCAGTAGTAAAATTATCATTTTATTCTTCTTTTTCCTCTTGTTCTCTTCTTTTCGTCTTTATCTTCTTTTCCTTCTTCTTTTTCTGCTCCTCCTTGTACTAATTGCCCTGCAATTTAAGAAAAGATTTTTCTGGTTAGAAAAAGCCAGGAGTAAATGCTTCATTTTGTATTATTCGGGTGTTCGCATATTTATATGCAAATATAAAATTTCTTGTGGTCGATGGAACTGAATGGTTCTGGGGAGATGAGGCAAAGTGTGAGTGGTAGGGTGGATTTCGAAAGGGCTATTAAAGACTCATTGGCACTTAACATTTTTCAAAGGGGCTTTTATACTTTCCATCACAGCCTCTCTCTCTCCTCTCGTTTGTGTTACCTTATTTTACTAAAAAAAAAGTTAAATTTTTACCAAGATTCATTTTTTTTTCTTCACAAAATATATAAAATATTGTAAATTTTTATCATTTTTTTGATATATTTTCTTATCGTTCTTAAATATTTTTTAAGTATAAAATCTCCTTAAAAAATGTAATTAAAAAAATAGGTTTTCTACTTCGTTTTTTACTTTATAATTTTTTTTAACCATTTTCCCTACTATAGCTTTTAAAAAGAAAGTAAAATTCTTTTAAAAGGAAATTTTTTTCTCAAAACTAAAGATATTTTTTTTTTGCCTCTACCCTGAACTTGTATTTATTCTTACACCTCAATTGAATCTAATGACTCAAGGTTAAGGAACACAGGCAAGGGTAGCAGCAATATTGGATGATTAATCATATCCGTCCCTTTAAGTGACGCTTAACCTTAATGTCGAATTGAAACAATTATATTTTATATCGAGTTTAATATCAAAATTATAGACTTCGTTTTATTTATAGAATGCACAATTATTCACCAATCGTAGTAAATTAGGAATATAATTGTAAAACTCTTCCTAGAATTTTATTTAGACTAATTTACTATTTAATAATTTTACTACTTACTAAGTACTGTTTTCTAATAACTAATTACTGATTTCTAAGAACTGATTTCTAATCACTAATTACTAGTTAAATGTTCCTTACTATAAGCATATAATTTTTCCAATTTGATATCGAAAGAAATATACACAAACGATTATTTTTATTTTCTAAATAAAAAAAAAAATTTCTTTGAATGGATTAAAAATGCGCCGAATATTGAAATAAATTGAGGAAATTATTTCCCGCCTTGTCTGCAGTATAATATTAACGCCTTGTACAGTTTGGAATTTAAATACAGGGAAAAAAAAAGTTTAATTAAAATTATTTAACCAAAGATAGGAAATGACGATACGATTTATGGCCGTTAAAGATGAATCACCAATCACTTGAAATAACCATAAATAATGTTTAAATGCAACATAAGAAACCAGTTAGGATTTTATTCAGAAATGAGTTGTTGTGCGAATATAAGTATGTGTATAGACAGTCATGGAATTCCGTGTTATGCGTGTTTGCGATGATCCTTTATGGGATGTTATTAAAACCACACCCGCAGGATAATCGTCACTTTGGCGATTTGAATATCATCTCAGGATTATGAAAACACATCGTTAAGACGAAGGAACGATCGGTAATTTGAGAGTTTCGTTAGTAGTGTTGTCAAGCGCACATATCTCTGCTTGGAGTATGCGGTAGCTTAATAGAATTTGAATGTCGTTAACTGAAGTAACCAGGCGTAAGGCGAGGGACCTTATCCTTGTTATAATATATATAGAGAGAAGGATCCCTTCGTCGTTCTGCATATGACGCCTTCGGGAATCCTGCGCAAAATTATTAGAGCGCAAAAATCTCATGGAGTCCATGGTTCTTTGAGTTATGGAGTTGACGCAAAAAAATGGACAATGAGAGTGCAAATTTCATTTTCTTTTAGAGAAAATTTATTGGAAATTGTAAACCTTATTTTTTAAACTGTTCTATTTTTTTTATTCATTAGTATATTCCCCCAAATATTTTCTTAACTGTAAAAAAATAGATTTCTTTTTTCAACTTTAGAATATTTTTTAGAAATTGTAAATTTTTTGAAGTGGGAAAATTATGATAATTAATTGAGACAAAAGAACAATAACTTAAAACCTACAAAAATTTAATTGTTTATAAAAACTGCAACTGCAACTCTCCTGAAATTTAATTATTTACAGAAGTAGCAATTGAAATTTCTCTTTTGAAATTCAATTATTTATAAAAGTTCAAACTGAAAATCTCATGAAATTAAATTATTTATTAAAATTGCAATTGTAAGTTTACAGAAACTGTTTTAAAATTTAATTATTTACAAAAATTACAACTTCAAATCTTTAAAAATTGAATTTTTTAAAAAAATCAGGGTTCCTACAAAATCTGGAAATCATGGAAATCATGGAAATGGTATGGAATTTTTAAAATGCTTCTGGAAATCAGGGAAATCATGGAAAAGGTCTGGAATATTTAAAAGTTTCTAAATTTTTGCTGCTTTCCATTTTTTCTCTTGAATAGAAATTCAAATAATAATAAAGCTAAATGGCAAAAAAAAGAGAAGAAAAAATGTTGAATTTTAAGAAATTCGATTTTTCAGATTTTTGATAATTTTTTATTTTTTACCAAAGAGCGGAGACTATTAAATAAGTAAAGTATTTTCCAAGAGCACAAAAATAATGAAGCTAAATCCCATAAAAGAGAGGAAAAAATGATGAATTTTAAGAAATTCGGATTTTTGAATTTTTGATAATTTTCGATAATTTAAAATTTCTACCAAAGAGTCGAGACTATTAAATAAGTAAAGTATTTTCCAAAAGCACAAAAATAATGAAGCTAAATGCCATAAAAGAGGAGAAAAAATGTTGAATTTTAAGAAAATCGGATTTTTGAATTTTGTCGAATTTTTGATAATTTTAGATTTTTCACCAAAGAGTCGAGACAATTTAATAAGTAAAGTATTTTCCAAAAGCACAAAAATAATGAAGCTTACTCCCATAAAAAAGAAGAAAAAATGTTGAATTTTAAGAAAATTGGATTTTTGAATTTTTTCGAATTTTTGATAATTTTAGATTTTTTACCAAAGAGTCGAGACTATTAAATAAGTAAAGTATTTTCCAAGAGCACAAAAATAATGAAGCTAAATGCCATAAAAGAAGAGAAAAAATGTTGAATTTTAAGAAATTCGGATTTTCGAATTTTTGATAAATTTTTGATAATTTTAGATTTTTTACAAAAGTGTGGAGACTATTAAATAAGTAAAGTGTTTTTAAAGAGCCCAACAGTATTGAAATTAGATTTAAAATTTCACTGGAATTTCGTAAACATTAGACCTGGAAATCATGGAAAAGGTATGGAATTTTAAATTCGGATTTGTGTAGGAATCCTGAAAATACAAATGCTCTTTGAAAATTCAATTATTTACAAAAATTTCATAAAATTTCTTAAATATTTAATTATTAATGGAAATTGCAACTGCAACTGTTTTGAAATTCAATTATTTAAAACATTACAACAGCAAAGCGTTAAAAATTAAATTATTTAAAAAATTATCATTTGCAACGCTTTTGAAGTTTAATTACTTATAAAAGTTGCAATTGCAATTCCTGAATTTCAATTATTTATAGAAATTTCACTTGCAAGTCTTCAAAAATTTAATTATTTATAAAAAATAAAACTTCAAGTTTTTCGAAATTAAATTACTTTTAGAAATTGTAACTGCAACTCTACTATAATTCAATTATTGACAAAAATTAAAACTGCAAGTCTTCAAAAATTCAATTTCTTTTAGAAATTGTAAATATTACGTAGATATTGAGAAAATTATTAAAAGTTTTGTTTTTATAAAGTTTTATAAATTTAAGTCAGGAAAAAGAGGTTTTTTAGAATTCAGAAATTTATTTTAAGTAGGGGAATTCTGATTTAGTCAGACGAGAATATTTTTTAATGTAGTAGTGTTAATTTTAATAGTAAAATACTTTTCAATTCAATAATTGAATACTTTTTATTTAATTTTTGTTTCAGTAGTAAAAACCGTTTTAGTCGGACAATATTTGTTCATCTAGTTTATTTTCAGTGATAAAAGTTTTTTTAGTCAGACGATAATATTTTTATAGTGCTAATTTTAATTGTAAAATATTATTTTAATTTGATGACAATACTTTTCATTCAATTTTTGTTACAACAGTAAAAACCGTTTTAGTCAGACGACAATATTGTTATCTAAGTTTAGATTCAATAGTAAAAGTCGTTTCAGTCAGACGAGAAAATTTTTTAAATCAGTGTTAATTTTAAAAGTAAAATACTACTTTAATTAATTGACAATACTTTTCATCCAATTTTTGTTACAGTAGTAAACACCGTTTTAGTCAGACGACAATATTTTTTCATCAAACTTTATTTTCAGTAGTAAAATCGATTTTAGTCAGACAATGATATTTTTTTTAAGCAAATTTAATTATAGTGGTAAAATATTAATTCAAATTATATTCGAAAATATTTTTCCTTAAATTTTAGTTTCAGTAGTAATATCCTTTTTAGTCAGACATTTTTTTTACTTTTGTGCATCTAAGTCTCGTTTCAGTACTTAAAAATTGTTTATCAGAAGTTTTAGTGTTATTTTTAATTTAAAAGGCAGTATTTTTTTACCCTTGTTTAGTTTCAGTAGCAAAAATTGTTATAGTCAGACGCTACTATTTTTTGTTGATAATATTAGTAGTAAAATACTACTGTATTTGAATAGAAACATTTTTTATCCAATTTCAGTTTCAGTAGTAAATGAGTGTTTTAGTCAGACGAGAATATTTTTAATTCAATTCATTTAGTTCATTCATCAAAATACAAATAATAATTAAAAGTAATAAAAACAAGAAGATATAATTTTTGAAAATGATGCACAAGTTTTGAAAGTTCAAATAAAAGAAATATGTTTTATTAAAAATATTTTCAAAAATTACCGACTATAATAAAAATTAAATTAATTTTGAAGAAGAAATAAATACGTTTCGTTCATTTCATTCAGAAATTTTATTTTTGAAATAGTGTCTCGAGGAGAGAAAGGAAAAAAAAGAAAACAATTGAAACTAACTTCAGACGAAGTAAAGTAACCGTAAATTTGACAAATAGTATTAAAACCCGAATGGAAGGACTTTTATTAATTAAAAAAAGTTTCGAAATGTCTTGAATAAGAAATGGAAAATTTAATTAGAAGACGTTTACAATATGGAGCAGCTGTTACAGGTATTTTCTCAGTTTAATTCAAATTTAGCATTTTTGTATAAATATCCTTTATGTTGTGTATTTTATTTTTATTATTTATTTTTATTATTTATTATTATTTTTTATTTTTATTAATTATTTTTATCAACTGTTTTTATTATTTATATTTATATTTTTCATTTTTGTTATTATTTATTATTATTTTTTATTTTTATTATCTATTTTTATTATTTATATTTATATTTATTTTTATTTTTCTTCTTACTTTAATTTTTATTATTTATTTTTATTTTTTCTATTTTTCTCGTATGTAGAATCTCTACTTATAAAGTGCTCGTAAAATTTCTTTGGTTTCCATTACATATTCAATTGTTCCTTGTTACACAATAGAGATTTTAATTAATTCCCTCTCGCGTTGTAATGTAATAGCATGTCTGGGTGGATTCTGTTTGGGATGCTGTCTGGGATGGAATTCTCCCTGCTCGGAGCTCCTCAAACAAAACTACAACATTGCAACATTTGAGCGAAATTTAATAGGAGCCGCATTACCATTGGGATGTCTTTTGGGCGTTATTATTGTACCATTTCTCGTTGATAGAATTGGCCGAAAAATCACTATGTTAACGATTATTCCGCCATTTGTGTTTGGATGGCTGCTAATTATTTTTGCATTCTCAAATGTGCCCCTCTATGTAATTGGTAGATTTATCACTGGATTCTTTAGTGGAATGTATTGTGTTTTGTCGCCAATGTATTGTGCTGAAATTAGCGAAAAGGAAATTCGAGGTATTGAGGAAGAAAAATATTTTTTCTTCATATACAATTAAATTATATTAATTATATTAATTACAATTATACTAATTTCAATAAATTCTATAATTAAATTATAAATTAAAATTAAAAGTTGAGATAAAAAAATTATTCCTAAGAATTTTTACAAAATTCTTTGAAATAATTCAATTATTTTCAAAAATAATAATAACATTTTTCGCAAATAAAATTCTTTGATGAAATAAAATTATTTTCAATATCTTCTATTTTCATAAAGTTTTACAAAAGAATTCAATTATTTAAAAATAATTTTATTACAATTATTTGTAAAAATTTAATTATTTAAATAAATTTTTATAAAATTCTTCCCCCGAATTCAATTATTTTCAATATCTACTTTTTTAATAAAATTTCCCAAAAGAAGTTAATTATTTAAAAGAATTTTTTTTAAATTCTTTGTGGGAATTTAACTATTTTTAATGGCATTTTAATATAATTTCTTTACATAAGACAATTATTTCCAAAAAAATTTAATTCAATTCTTCGCAGAAATTACAATTATTTTCAAAAATAATAAAATTACCACGGAAATTCAATTATTTTCATAATTAATAAAATTTTTCCAGAAATTCAATTATTTCCAAAAATAATAAAATTTTCTCTGATATTCAATTATTTGAAATACAATTGTCTTTAAATTGTTTCAAAGAAATTGTTAATTTAAAAACATTTTTATAAAATTCTTCACTAGAATTCAATTATTTTCAATAATTTTAATAAAAAATTTGTTTATAAGAATTAATATATTTTGAACAAAATTAATTTTATTCCTAGAAAGAATTTAATTATTTTCAAAAGTTTTAATAAATTCTTTGCAGAAATTCATATATTTTCACAAACAATAAAATTCTTCACAAAAATTCAATTATCTATAAAATTAAAATAAAATTCGTTATAAAAATTCAATTCTTTCTATAAATAATCTAATTCTTCGCAGGATTTCAATTATTTTTAATAAAATTTTTAATTTTTTTCTCGAAAAATGCAAGCAGTCTTAGATAATTTATTTAAATTTTTCGAAATAATTCAAATATTTATAAAATTTTTGATTAAATTCGAATTTTATTCGAATAGAAATAAGAAGAAGAACTTTCTAATAAGAATTGATTTAAAAATAAATTTCAGTTAAAATTTTAGATAATAATTAAATATTTGAATCGTTATATTTGCATTTTTAGAAATAATCAAATTTCAAAAGATTTTTAAATTGAAGACATTGAATATTTTAATTGTTATAAATCTGTAATAATATTAATCTTTTTTTTTAATTTATTACTTTTCTAAAAAATTATTAAAGATTTGAATAATTTTGTTTAAAAATTCCGAACAAATGATTGAATTTTGGAAAAATTACGGTTATAATTTTGAGAAATAGTTAAATTTCAAAAAGGTTTTACATTGAAATTATATTCAATTTTAATTACTGTGGAAAAAAAAGTATTTAATTAAAATAAAATTAAATTTAAAAAATCATGAAAAAAGGTCACGATTAAAAATGATCATTAAATCAATAAAATTTAACAAAAATTAGTCAATATTTGAATAAATTAATTTCGAAATTATGAAAGAAATTAGTCTTTTTTCAACATATTTAAATTCTCGTAAATAATTTAAAAAGATAGAATTAAATTTGCAATTCATTGGAAATTTTGTCAAATTGAAAGAAATTTTATATTTTAAAGAATATTATTTCTTTGCTGTTTGCTTTTAAACAGATTTTTTAATATTCGTATTTTTAAAGATAGTTTTTTTTAAATTAATTATCGAGCTCTCGCAGTCTGGAAAAAAATGAGTAAAATTAGTTTTCGAAAATGGAATTTATTAAATTAGAAATTAAATTTCCTTTTTAATGTGCACAGGTTCACTGGGGGTTTTCTTTCAATTGCTCCTTGTCATTGGTATTCTCTTTGCTTTCTGTACCGGATACATGAATGATGTCATGTGGATATCAATTTTAAATGGAATAACGCCCATTGTTTTTGGTATTATTCTGTTTTTCATGCCGGAAAGTCCATTGTATTATATAATGAAAGGAAAAGACGAAATGGCTGTTAAAGCGATGGAAAAGTTTCGAGGAGAGAATTTTGACATTGGCCCCGAAATTAGTGAATTTCAAGTTAGTGAATATTTCATCAGAAAAACTTTCATTTTTAAAATAATTTCACTTTTTCCTGTTTTGACATTACAATTGCAATTACTTGTTGTTATTATTATTATTTACTTATTATTATTATCAAATCGTAATTTTTATTATAATTATTTTGTCTCTCTTGAAACATCGCTGAAAAAAAAATTTGTAAATATAACCAAAAAATATATTTGAGTTAAAATTAATTTTTTTTGAATCAAAATTATTATGTTTAATTTAAAAATAATTTTTGGTTGACTATATAACAAAGATAATTGTGTTTTATTCAAGCATATTGTTTCCTCAGTGGAATTTTATTTTCGAATATTGTTAATAAAAAATATTATAATAAATTAATAATATTAATATGAAAGTTTAATATTATTATTAATTATTACTCTAGTTAAAAATAATGATTCTAAATAATTATTAGAATTAGAATTTTAAATGAGTGTAGACATGAATATAATTTGTTTTTCCTTTTATAAACAGAAAATTGTTGACATGGACAAGGCGGAATCAATGGGTTGCAAGTATTTATTCAAAAAATCATTGAGAAAAGTTCTCTTTGTCGCATACGGTTTAATGATTGCTCAACAATTGTGTGGTATAAACGCTATTATTTTTTATGGAGTCACAATTTTTGAGGCAACTGGCACTGAAATGAATTCCTTGACGCAAAATGTGTGCGTGGGAATTGTTCAGGTCATCGCTTGTACTTTATCTGCTCTTATTGTTGATAAGGTTAGACGAAAAAATAATTTTAATTAGTTTATTTTTACAAATTAAATATAGTAAAAAAAAATTTTTTTATATAAACAAAGATAAAAATCAATTTTATTCTTTTTTTTTATCCTTGAAATAAATTAAAATTTAAGAAAGCTAAATAAAATTTCTTGAATAAAATAAATGAAACCAAATCAATAAAATTACATGAATTAATTAAATAAAAGAAAATAATTAAAAAAGGATAAATGAAATAACAGTTGAATTAATATTTCTGTTTAATTATTCATTGAATTATTTATTATTTATATTTATTTATTTATTTACAAATTTCAGAATTCGATAATTTGTTAATTTAATTTCTTAATTTAATTATTTTATTTGGGTTATTTATTAAATTATTTACAATTATTTTTGTACTTATTTATTTATTTGTGGAGAAAAAATAATGAAAAATAAATAAAATTTTCGTAGGTTGGACGTAAATCGCTTATGCTCGTCTCGGAAATTGTAATGTGCTTTTGTCTCATAGCTTTGGGCATTTTCTTCCTCATGCAACAAAGTAACCCTGATATTTTAACGAAAATTAGTTGGCTCCCTTTAACTTCATGTTGTCTTTACATTTTCGCATTTTGCATTGGAGCAGGTGATAACAATTCTTCTTATTTTAATAACAATTTTAATTTCAAAAACTTAACTTTATTTTTAATAAATGTTTAAATATTTATTAAAAACTATTTTCAAAAAATGTTTAAAAAATTAATTAAAAAATATTTTCAATAAATAAAATAAATATTTAAATATTTTTTGAAAATAATTTTCAATTGTTGAATTGAAATTAAAAATCTACAGTAAACGAGAGTAAATTATTAAAATCAAAATGAACTTTTTAATAATAATAATAATAATTTCTTTTTTTTGTTTAATGCAACAATGAAATAATTAATAAAATACCAATAATAACAATAAATTGCAATTAGGTCCAATTCCATGGTCATATATGGGCGAAATTTTTCCAACAAAAATTAAGGGCACAGCATCATCAAGTGCGGCACTTCTTAATTGGTTTCTTGCGTTCATAGTGACAATATCTTTTGAAAGTATCTCTGAAGCAATCGGCAATCACACAACAATGTTTTTCTTTGCTGGTATTTGTCTAATTAGTGTAGTTTTCTTATTTTTTACAATGGTAGAAACCAAGGGAAAAACATTCAGCGAAATTCAAGAGGCATTTGGAACCATTGAAATGGACACAAATTAATCTTTCTCTCTCTCTCTGGACTTTCCTTTTTCTAAATGATTCTTTTTTTCTTTAAAAAATAAAATTGCAAAAAAAAAAAATTCCACATGACGAGGAAAATAATTAATATTTTTTAAATAAACTAAAAAATCATTTCAGACACTGTATATATTTTTTATATTATAAACAGGGACTTCCACGAAAAATTCGTGTCGTGCCCGTGCCGTGCCTTGGCACGACACGAAGTACGATTTGTAATTCGCGCCGTGCCAAGGCACGACACAAAGTTCGCTTGGTAATTCGTGCCGTGCCTAGGCACGACACGAAGATTGCTTGGTAATTCGTGCCCGTGCCAAGGCACGACACGAATTACACTTACTAAATCGTGTCGTGCCTTAAATATTGCTTTTGAGATTCTACACAATATTCCATGCGTGCCTTTAAAACGTGTCTTGGCACAACACATTTCAAAAATTTTATTTGTGTCGTGCCTTGGCACGGCACGAATTACCAAACGTACTTTGTGTCGTGCCTAGGCACGGCACGAATTACCAAGCGTTATTCGTGTCGTGCCAAGGCACGGCACGAATTACAAAACGTTTTTCGTGTCGTGCCAAGGCACGGCACGGGCACGACACGAATTTTCATTTTTTTTCGTGTCCGTGTCGGCCCCTGATTATAAATATAAACAAAATCCGTTTTTTTGTAGAATAAAATTTTTTTGTAAACATTTTGTTTGTAAATTAATTTTTTTGTAATTAACTGTTTCTGTTAATAACTTTTTTGTTAATATTTTTTTTTTGTAATTGTTTTTTTAATAATTTTTTTTAGTAACTGTTTCTTTAATAACTTTTTTAAGTAATTGTTTCTTTAATAATTTTTTTAATAATTGTTTTTTTAATAATTGTTTTTAATAATTGTTTCTTTAATCATTTTTTTGTAAATAATTCTTTTTATGAAACAGTTTTTTTTTATAAATGGTTGTGTTTTTTTATTGTTTTTTTCCAAATAAATTTTTTCGTAGAGAAATTTTTTCGTAAATAAATTTTTTCGTAAATAAATTTTTTTTGTAATAAATAAATGCAGTGATTATGACTTGAAACCGAAGTTTCCAGAGGGAAAAAAATTATGAGAATGTAATAATTATCGCATTTTCTTGCTATGATTAACTGCTTTTATTTAATGATAATGATAATAATATTTAATGATAATGTGTGCAATTTTCTAAACGTCATTTATATAGAGAGGATGATTGATAAAAAAGAAAGGAGGATCTTTATATAAATGTGTGTTGTTATATTTATTGAGAGTGGGGGCATTTAATGTAAAATATACATATTTGTCAGATGTCGACAGTTCTTGCAAAGCGTTCACTTTCATCGATTATGCAGTCAGATTTATATTTATGAAGCGTATCTCTCGTGAAGAGAGAGATTCATCCAACCAACGATGGTTACTGTCATAAACCTCCTCAGGGTCGACGATTCTTAACCTCGGCATCCGCGTATCTCTACGTCCTCGATGGCAATGCTCTTATAAAATCTTCTCTCTCTCTCTCTTTCTTTCTTTCTTTCTCTTTCGCCGCTTTTCATATTATCACTTTGATTTTTAATTCAATTAATTTTGTCACCGCACATATACCAGCAATTATTAATTATGCATTTAGCTTTCAATTTTGTTGTTTCTTCGCTTTTTTTCAAATTTAGATATTAATTATTAGAAAAATAAAAAATTTGTTTTCAAATTATTAAAAAATTAACAAAAATTTAGGTAATAAATTTTTTAATTTAACACTAAATTTTTTTTCTTTGCATTTTTTTTTTAATTCTGTATATGAATTTAAATGTTAGGTAATAGAAAATTGTAAATTTAACATTTTGTATTAAATTTCGATTTTTCTTTGATTTTATTTTTGTTTTTGAATTTTGACATCTTTGCTTTCATTTTTTTTTTCAACAAGTAAATAATAGAATATTAAATAATGAAATATGAAATAAAAAATTAAATAAAAAATTTTAAAAATACTGAATAATAAAATATTAAATAATCTTTAATTTAATGAATAGATAAGAAGTAAATGGTTGATTTGAGTAAATTATTTTATTTATTTGCAATTTATTTATAAGTCAAAACAAATTTTTTTTAAATTTTATTTATTGAATCATGAATTAAAAGATTAGGGGATTTTTTTAATTCTTTCTGCATTGATTTTAAAATTCGATTTCTTCGTTCATTTTGAAATTTAATTACATATTTTCAAATTCCCCTCTTATGGTAATTTTCAAACAAAAGTTTGCACTTGACTTTCTAATTTTCATCCGGATGCTATTTGTAGGTGTCAAGTTGCTTGATTTAAGGGTAATTAAAATATTGTGGAATTTATGTTGAACATAAAATTTCAACCTGTGTATGTGTGTCTATTGTCGTTTCTTTATTTCCCGCGGTATTTACGATCATCTTTTGTATAAAATTGCCGCTTAATGATTGTCACTTTTTGTTTTTCCAAAACAAAATTATGCCCCGCAGTGAACAACTCATCTTCATTTTTATTATTTTTTTTCTCAGGCGCTATTTTTCATATCATTACTCTTTAAATCAAGGTTTAGAATTTCTTTTTATTTGTCAAGTGAGTTTCTGATTATTACTTATTAGTTCAGTATTTTTTCCCTTTTCAGTTTTTGAACTCTTCCTCTGGAATTTATTTTAATTTTATAATTGAGTCTATTGTAATTAAAAAAAATTTTTTGCGAACATTTTTTTCTGGAAGGAGAAACTTTTCGTATATTAATTGAACACATGGAATTCTTCATAGAAAATCCATCAGGTAAGAAAGATGGATTCATCAAGAAATATGGTGATTTAATTTGAAGTAATTAAGAGTATGAGCGTTTAACGTAATTAATTAGGATTTTCATAACGCCCACTAGAATGGGGGGAGGGTAAAATACGGGGAAGGAAAAAAAAAGAAAAGAAAAGTACGAAAGAGAAAAGGGAGAATAAGAAAAAAAAGAGAGAGCGAGAGCAAAAGGAGATGAAGAAAGAAAAGAAGAGAGAAAATGAAGATAGAGAAAAAAAGAAAGAAAGAGAGGAAAAGGTGAAAGAGAAAAAACGAGAGAGAAAAAAAGAAGGAAGTGAGAAAAAAAAGAGAGAAAAAGCATGGTGGCCACTGGTCAGGGAAAACCCAATTAATTGAGTGAAATAAATAAATTAATTGTTTCAAATAACTAATTATTTGCATTAAATAAATTCGTTTATTGAATCAATTAATTATTTAATTGATCCAATGAAGATTTATTTGAGTTAAATAAATGTGATTCAAATAATTCAAGTTATTTGAAGCAAATAAATATTTATTAGATCCAAATAAAAATTATTTGAATCAAATAAAAATTTTGCAAATAATTTGAATTAATTGAATTTTTTCAGTGTATTTATGTCATTAAAACAATTAAACCCATAATTTTGTTTTTTATTTATAAATAAATTTTAGTTTATTAAATTTATAATTGTTAAATGTTACAAAATCAATGTTTTGAAAAAAGAGCAAAACATTTTATGAAATGTTAGTGAGAACAATTGTCCTATACAAGATTGATCTATTTATATATTTTGCATCTAAACGGACTTATTGACTAAAAAACATCTTTTCAAAATATTGGTCAGGGAAAAAAAGGCGAAAGAGAGAGAAAAAAAGGCAGGGTTCGAACTAGGTCCGTAAATCCCGTAAAAGTCCGTAAGTCAGTTTTTTTGAAAAAAGTTCCGTAAAGTCCGTAATTTGATTGAAAAAGAACGAAAAGTTCGTAAATTGTACGATATAATTTGGAGAATTTTAGAGAAATTACAAATCATTGCAAAAATTCAATTATTTTTAAAGGTAATAAAATTCATTCGCATAAATTCAATTATATTCAAAAAAATTTTTTAAATACTCGTGGAAATTTCAATTATTTTTAGAAATAATAAAATTCTTCTCTGAAATTCAATTATTTTCAAAAATTTTGATGAATAAAATTGTTGGTAAAATTTCAATTATTTTCAAAAATTTTCCTCTTTTCAATGATTTTCAATATCTACTATTTTAATAAAATTTTCCAAACAAATTCAATTACTTAAAAAAATTTTATAAAATTCACAGGAATTCAATTATTTACAAATTTTTTATAAATGTCTTCGCAAAAATTAAATTATTTTCGTAAATAATAAAATTCGTTTTAGGAATTCAATTATTTTCATAAATAATAAAACTCATTGCTGAATTTAAATTATTTTTAACACAATTTTAATCAAATTCCTAGAAAAATTTAATTATTTTTAAAATTTTCATAAAAATTCGTCAAAAGAATTCAATTATTTAAAAATGTTTTTTATAAAATTCTATATATGTATAATTGAATTTTAAGAAACATTCAATTACTTAATAAATTACTTCTTTTTGTATTAAAATAATTGAATTGTAATAGAATAATTTTTTATTGAAAATTGATTTAAAAATTAATTTTAGTTGAAATTTTATATTATAATTGAATATTAAAAGCATGAGAGCGTGATATTTTAGAAATAATCGAATTTTGAAAAGGTTACAAAAATTAAAATCTTTGAAAATCTAGATTTTTCATACTTTTATCTAGCAATTTTGTACAAGAATTAATTTTTCTTAAAAAGTTTATTTCAATTTTAATTGGAATTATTTTTTGAAGTTTTTTTCTAATATATATATTTAATTGAAGAATTTCCAAATAATTGAAATTTTGTAAAATTGAATTGGATGCAAATGAATTTGAAAATTCTCAAAGAACTTTTTCAAAATTTTCAAAAAATAATGGATTTATAGAAGAATTTTAGTTAAAATCAAGAAAAAAAATTCTTAATTTGTAAAAGTTACAAATTATTGCAGAAATTCAATTATTTTCAAGAGTAAAAAAAAATAAAAATATTGTTGAAAAATAATCAAATTCTTTTTCGGGATTTAATTATTTTCACAAATAATGAAACTCATTGCAGAATTTCAATTATTTTTAATACAATTTTAATCGAATTTCTCAAAAAATGTAATTACTTTAAAAAATTTTATTAAAATTGATCGAAAGAATTCAATTATTGAAAAATTTGTTGATAAAATTCTTTAAGGAAATTGAATTTTATGAAACATTCAATTATTCAATAAATAATTTATTTTTGTAATTAATTAATTTAATTCTCGTTGAATTTTGTAATAAAAATTGATTTAAAAATGAATTTCAGTTAAAATTTTAGATATTAATTGAATATTAAAATCAATATAGCGTGAATTTTTAGAAATAATTGAATTTTCAAATTAATTTTTTTGAGAAAGTTTAATTGCGAATTTTTTTATATTATTTCAAGTTTTTATTTTGTAATACATATATTTATTTGAAGAATTTACGAATAATTGAAATTTCGTAAAATTGAATATTGTAAACAAATGGATTTGAAAATAGTTAAAGAACTTTTTTGAAAATTATTAAAAATAATTGATTTAAAGAAGAATTTTTGTTAAAAATTTTTGAAAATAATATTTGAATTGATAATGATGTTATCACTCGGCCATGTTTTATAGTTATGAAAAATTTAATTTTATAGTTTTAAGTAAAATGTTCTCTTATGTGACTCGGACTGCTTATATTTTTGTCTGTAATTGATCCGTAATTTTTCATTTTTTTCCGTAAAGTCCATATTTTCTAATACTTTCACTGATTCGAGGCCTGAAAAAAGAAGAAAGAGAGAAAAAGACAAAGAGGAAGAAAGAAATAGAGAGAGGAAAAAAGGGGAAAGAGGAAAAATGACAGAGAGGGAGAAAAAAATAGAGAGAGTAAAAAAGGAGAAAAAGAGAGAAAGAAAGAGAGAGAAAAAATAGACTGAGAGAAAAAAGGAGAAAGAGGGAAAAAGAAAGAGAGAGAAAAAATCTTGATGAGAATCGTGAAGTGGATTCAGAAGGTAAGAATAAAAGAACTCGTGGAGTTTGAAGCGGTTTCAGGTCATTGAGAGTTCGTTCTACCTCTCTTGTAGGAGGTACAGTTGACTAGTCGCAATCTCTCTCCTTTTTTTCCTCTCTCTCTCTCTCTCTCTCTCTCTTTCTCTCTCTCTCTCTCTCTCTCACCACACTTTTATCGACTCCACTGTATACTCATTGACGCGTGCAAAAACTCGTGCACTTTCGGGTTGCAATGACGACCGACGTGTACTTGTACGAATCGTGTGTAAAGTGATACGGACCAAAGGCCGTTGACCTGTTAGACGACGATGTGATAGTTCTGTGTGCTAAGCTGCAAAAAAAGCAAGAGAAAAAGAGAGAGGGGGGGGTGGGAGGAGGAGGAGGCTCTCGCAGAAACGGGAAAATGTCGCATCTAAGTACCCACTCATTAAAATTTATCGCTCTCAAAGTGTTACAAAGTTTCATATATACCTTATCAACCTCAAATAGCCAATTTCCCAAAAATAGACTCTGCGTACGATTTTTTATTTTTTTTTTTTTTGAAATTTTACCGACTCTTTGGAATTAAAATAAAGAAAAAAATAATTCTGCTTTAATTCGTCTTCCAAAAATCGAAAAAATTAACTTAAACAGTTTTTCTAAGGACATAAAAATTGAGACAAGAAAACGAATCAATATCCTTAGAAAAACTGTGCCTGTGGTGACAATTTGCCAGTGAGGCTATTAATATTTTTGTAGCATTGTTAATAATTAAATTTTGAAACAAAATATCTTTTCATGGAAGTTTTTTTTTGTTTAAAAATTTTTATATTATTTATTAACAATAATAATAAGTAGAGAAATTGTTTTCAGCTTGTAGCTTCCTTTAGTGTAGTTTCTGATAAATACATACGGCCCTGAGAAATGCATATTTCGAGAAGTGCACACCATTTCCCATATATATGTGTGGGTTTCTTTCTACTCTCCGCCTTGTCATTCTCGAATACGAGAATGAAGTGCAGATTGCATGTGGGATTGAAAAGGGAAGGATTGTAAAAAAGAAGAGGGTTCACAAGACCTATACTCTCTGGTTGACAAAAAAAAGGAGGAAAAACTTTGAATTTAAATTTCACACGAGAATGCTCTGGAAAAAAAAGTTTTAAATAAAAGAAAGAAAGAATGGTAATTATTATCAGAGTAATTAGGAAAAATAATTCCTTAGAAATTTTGAATTCAGGCTTCACATTCATCTACTGATAGCAAACTTACTATTTAGTAATTTTTTTATTACCATTTACTACTATTTGGATACTTTATTTTAGTTTTGTAACACTAAAAGCTACTTTTTTTCTTTTTTTTCTGCTTCTTAGATTTTGCAGAACTTTAACTTCGCTGAAAATTGAAATAAAAAAAAAATATTCTGGAAAATTTTGATAAAATTTATAAGAAACTATTCAATTATTATTTTCAAGAATTTTTCGAAATTCAATTCTTTTCAATATGTACTATTTTAATAGAATTACCCCAAAAGAATTGAATTTTTTGAAAGAATTTTTGTAAAACTTTTTGCAAACATTCAATTACTTGCACAAAAAATAAAATTTTTACAGGAATTCAATTATTTAAAATACAATTTTTATTAAATTTTTTCGAAAAAAATTAATTATATATTTAAAAGAATTTTCCTAAAATTCTTCGCAGGAATTAAATTATTTTTAATGAATTCCTAAATAAAATTTCTTTAAATAATTGAATTATTTTCAAGAATTTTAATGCAATTCTTCGCAACAATTCAATTATTTTCAAAAATAATAACAATTATCACAGAAATTCAATTATCTTCACAAATAATAAAATTTTTCACAAAAATTCAATTATTCAAAAAGATTAATAAAATTCTCTGCAAAAAGTTCAATTATTTTCACAAATATTAAAATTCTTTGCAAAAATTGAATTATATAAAAAAATTTAAGTAAGATTCGTTTTAAGAATTCAATTATTTTCTTAATTAATAAACTACTTTAGATAATTTTAATTATTTCGTATATAATTTAAATAAAGTTATTCTTAGAAATTTAATTATTTCCGTAAATAATAAAAATTATCGAAGAATTTTAATTATTTTTAAAACAATTTTAAATGAATTCCCCGAAAAATGCAATTATTTTTTTTTATTTTATTAAAATTCTTCGAAAGAATTCAATTATTTTACGAATTTTTAATAAAATTCTTTAATAATGCTTTTAATATTCAATTATTATCTAAAATTTTAACTGAAATAAATTTTTATATCAATTTTTATTTGAAAATTCTACGAGAATTCAATTATTTCAATCGAAAAATAAACAGTTTATTGAATAATTGCAGGTTTCTTAAAATTTAATTTTCATAAAGAATTTTATCAACAAATTTAAAAATAATTGAAATTCTACGATGAGTTTTACTATTTATGAAAATAATTGAATTCCTAAAAAGAATTTTTTTTATTTATGAAAATAATTGAACCCCGGTAAAAAAATTTATTATTTATGAGAATAATGGAATTATAGTGAAAAAATTTATGAAACATTTGTAAATAATTGAATTCCTGTGAAATTTTTATTTTTTAAAATAATTAAATTTTTGCTTAGAATTTTATCAAAAAATTTTTTTATAATAATTGAATTCTTTTAGAAAATTTTATTAAAACAATTAGCTATCAAAAACTATTGAATTGAGGAACATTTTTGAAAATAATTGAAATTTTGACAGGAATTTTATTAAAATTTCTGAAAATAAGTGAATTTCGAAGAAGAATTTTAGTTAAAAACACTAAAAAAATTGAATTTTAAAGAAGTTACAAATAATTGCAAAAATTCAATTATTTTCAAAAGTAATAAAATTTTTCGCATAAATTCAATTATGTTCAATTTTTTTTTTTAAATTTTCGTCAAAATTTCAATTATTTTTATAAAAATTATTTTCTATAATTTTAATATAACTCTGGTCAAAATTTCAATTATTTTCAATATTTTACTTCAATTCAATTATTTATAATATTTATTTTTTTAATAAAATCATTGAATTTTGAAGAAGAATTTTCTTATTTACAAAAATAGTTGAATTTTGGACGAGTGTTTTTTTTTAAATTACTTTTTGAATATAATTGAGTTTCTGGGAAGAATTTTATTACTTTTGAAAATAATTGAATTTCTGTAATCATTTGTAGTTGTAACTTTTTCAAAATACAATTTTTTTAGTGTTTTTAACGAAAATTCTTCTTTTATAAATCCATCATTTTTAAATAATTAATTAAATACAATTAATATAATTGCAACATTGTTTTTATGTACAATATAACAATACAATTTTTTTTTAAATTAATTAAATATAATTAATATAATTGCAACATTGTTTTCATGTACTTGACATAATTTTGTTTCAAGTTACTCTATCTTTCGTCTTGTTTTAATATACTTTATATTGTGTTTTATACTTTAATATTATGTTTTATACTTTATAGCTGTAACATAGTAGCAACTTCCGTTCGCTTTTATATTCGATTACAAAATTTGTTTACATGTGCAGTGTTTGATAATGTTATTTAGAAGAAAAAAAAATACAATTAAGAGAGTGAGAGAGGGAGAAATTAGAGGATGATTAAAAAAAAAGCTTCGGAGAATTTGTACATATGAAACGAGCTGCGGTAGCGTTAACATTGTAGGTGATATGAGACGCTGGCTATCGCGCTTGCGTCCGCTATTATCCACTGATATAAATTTATTTCTTCTGTTGCTTATTTATGGAACTTGATAGGAAATCAGTCCGACGGTGGTATAGGCTAGTCGATCGTATAGCGGAAACGAGAGGACGGCATGCAAAACATACACATACAGAGAAAAAGATAAACCAAAAGCTATGAAATTATAATCTTTCAAAGGAGAGAGACATTTTCTCAGAAAGTCAGAAGTTATACTCTTATGTATGTATAGCAAAAAGACGAAAAATATTTACTACGATATACATTGAGGTTTTATATCCTCAACACTTTTTTGTATCCTCGACACTTTATATGCAGGTGTGGAAAAAGCTTTAGTTTACGACAATGTGGAATTGTTTTTTCTGAATCAATTTTTACACTTGTTTATATTTTCTTCTTTATAACAGACATTTTTCTAATCAATTTGGGACAAAAAACGTTCGATACGTTTTCTGTTTTATTATTGTTGTAGTTCTTTATTTTTATTATTCTCAAAAATAGAAAAAATTGAAGGTTTTGTTTTCGAATTTTTGGGTAATTTCATAGTTTATGAGGCAAACAAAAAAGGCACAAAAAAATAAGAATGTCCGGGAGTTTAAGAAGTAAAAAATATTTTCTGATATTTCCAAAAGTTTTTTTTACTTCTTTTCCCTCAAGTTACAAAGGATTTTTTTTTTTATCAAAACGCTTACACAAGTTGGCTTCAAGAAATTGTCGGAGCAGATGTGAGACTACTGTTTCGTGTCGCCAAATGAATTTTGCAAAAAATGAAACCATGAGAAACTTGAGGGACGAAGTGAAGCAGAAACGGTTATGTAGCAGACGAGTTTTTCACGATTCGAGACTTGATGGGAGCATCAAGAGAGAGAGAGAGAGAGAGAGATGAGATGGCTTCTTTCTCGTGGGAAGAAAGGCCCTTGGAGTTTGAAAACGATATCGTGAAGTTGATTGTGATGGTCCCGATCGCTGGGGGCCCCATCTTGAATTCTAACATGAGAGGTCGAGATGAATCGTTACATCCTCTTCTTCCTCCTTCGCCTTCGTATTTTTTTTTCATCTTTTATTCTGTTCGTTAATGGACGACTTGTATATTCGCATAACTGGAAATCAGGGTCGCTTGCTAATTGACGAAGAAAACAAATAGAAAGTAGCTGCTGTGTGGTTTACCGGTTGCTCCAGTGCCTCCAGGAAATTGTCAGTGGCACATTCTCCGCCGACAAGTCGGGTTCTCACATACATTTATACAAGAGTGGATTATTGCATTTCGTCCCAATCCCAATCCACCTTTTACTAGATCAAGAAAATCAAAACCAGAATCGTCCACTTGATGTTGGTTTCCTATTAAACTTGAATCTATCACGGAATTGAACTCGAACTTAGTAGGTCCGTAAATCCCGTAAAAGTCCGTAACTTTGCTTGAAGTCTGTAAAAGTCAGTTTTTTTAAAAAAAAGGTCCGAAATTTGATTGAAAAAATAACAAAAAGTTCGTAAATTGCACGATATAATTTTGAGCACTTTAGAGAAATTACAAATGAATACAAAAATTCAATTATTGTCATAAATAATAAAATTCTTCGCAGAAATTCAATTATGTTCAAAAATTTTAAAAACTTCTCGTGGATATTTCAATTATCTTTAGAAATAATAAAATTCTTCTCTGAAATTCAATTATTTTCAAAAAAATTTGGTAAATAAAATTGTTGGTAAAATTACAATTATTTTCAAAAATTTCCCTCTTTTCAATGATTTTCAATATCTACAATAATAAAATTTTCCAAAAGAATGCAATTATTTTTTTTTAAAAATTTAATAAAATTTACAGGAATTCAATAATTTACCAATTTTTTATAAATTTCTTCGCAACAGTTCAATTATTTTCATAAATAATAATATTTTTACAGGGATTCAATTAATTTCGTAAATAATAAAATTTTTTTTAGAAATTCAATTCTTTTCATAAATAATAAAACTCATTGCTGAATTTCAAATTATTTTTAACACAATCTTATCGAATTCCTGGAACAATGTAATTATTCTTAAAAATTTTATTAAAATTCGTCGTAAGAATTCAATTTTATTTTCAGGAATTTTAATAAAATTCATTGCAAAATTCAATTATTTTTTATAAATAACAGTATTCATCAGAAGAATTCAATTATTTTCAAAATTAATAAAATTCTTCGCAGAAATTCAATTATTTACAAATTTTTCCTAAATTTCTTTACAATAATTTAATTATTTTTTTAAATAATAAAATTTTTTCCGAGAATTCAATTATTTTCAGAATTAATAAAATTCTTCTTCTTCTTCTAATTATTTTCCAAAATTATAAAATTTTTTACGATAATTACATAAGTTAAAAAAATTAAAAAAAATTATTCCCAAAATTCAATTATTTTCGCATAATTAATAAAATGCTTCTCAACAATAAAATTCAATTACCTACTTTTAAAATTTTTAATAATATTTTTTACAAAAATTTAATTTTTTTCTCAAATAATAAAATTTTTCACGAGAATTTAATTTTTTTTTTTAAATTAAATAAAATTTCTCGCAAGAATTCAATTATTTCTTTAAATAATAAATTTTTTTTTACAAATATTCTATTATTTTTTTAAATAATAAATTTTTTTTTACAACTATTCAATTACTTGCATAAAGAATTCGTCGAAATCATTTAATTATTTAAAAATTTGTTCATAAAATTCTTTATGAAAATTCAAGTTTAAAAAATATTCAATTATTTAAGAAATGATTTATGTTTGTATTTAAATAATTGAATTCTCGTAGAATTTTTTAATAGAAATTAATTTAACATTGAATTTTAGTTAAAGTTTTAGATATTAATTGAATGTAGAAAGTATTTATAGCGCGAATTTTTAGAAATAATTTAATTTTAGAACGGATTCAAATTATAATCTTTGAAAATCTGAATTTTTTATATTTTTAAGTAACAATTCTGTGGAATTAATTTTTTTGTGAATGTTTAAATCCGTATTTTTTTTTGTAATTATTTCAAGTTTTTATTTTCTAATTTAAGAACTTTAATTTGTAATTAAAGAATTTACGAATAATTGAAATTTTGTAGGTAAAATTGAATTGTAAACAAATGAATTTGAAAATTCTCAAAGAACTTTTTCAAAAATTTCTAAAAATAATGCTTAAGGGGATGTCAAAGTCGATTGGATTTTTGCATTGAGCTTCAATGGGAAAATCGCATCGACTTTGACATCCCCTTAAAGAAAAGAAATTTTAGTTAAAAACGTGAAAAAGAAATTTTAATTGGAAAAAGTTACAAAATATTGCAGAAATTCAATTATTTTTAAGAGTAATAATATTCTTCGCATAAAATAAATATTGTTGAAAAATAATAAAGTTCTTCTTCGGGATTTAATTTTTTTCACAAATAATAAAACTCATCGCAGAATTTCAATTATTTTTAATCCAATTTTAATCAAATTTCTCCAAAAATAAAATAGAGAAAATAGAAAATTCTTTATGGAATGGAATTTTAAGAAAATTTGAATAATTCAAGTATTTAATAAATTATTAATTTTTGTAGTTAAATAATTGAATTCTAGTAAAATCAAGAGAATTCAATTATTTAAAAATGTTTTTTAATAATTCTTTATGATAATTGAATTTTATGAAACATTCAATATTATTCAATAAGTTATTTATTTTTTTAGTTAAATAATTGAATTGTAGTAGAATTTTTTAATAAAAATTGATTTAATAATGAATATTAGTTAAAATTTAAGATAATAATTGAATATTAAAAGCAATATAATGTGAATTTTTTATAAATAATTGAATTTTGAAAGTAATATTTTTGAGAATAATTGAAATTTCGTAAAATTGTAAACAAATATTGTAAACAAATGGATTTGAAAATTGTCAAAGAACTTTTTCGAAAATTATTAAAAATAATTGATTTAGAGAAGAATCACTCGGAGTGATCGATTTTTTCGTGTTTTATAGTTATGAAAAATTTAATATAGTTGTCTTTCGAACTTTAGGTTCGCCAAAAAATTGAGAATAGAAAAAAGTTAATTTCAACTATTAGGTTTCGTTACGGACATAACTCTGGAGGTTATGTCGTTTGGGAACAACAATTTTTTGGAATAATAATAAAAAAGTAAGGAAAAACAAAATTTAATTTTTTGTGGCAATTCTGTATTAATTATTAGTTAGTGAATAATTACTATTGTTAAAAATCAGGTAAATTAATTTTGTATAATATAATCTCTCTCGTTGCAATTTCAGCACCGAGTCGAAAGCAAGTTTCTGAATGAAATATGAATGATCTTTTTTTTGTTTTCTTTTTGTATAATATTTGTTATGTCAGAGGACATTTATCAGTGCATCAGAAACTGTTATTCTGTTAGCCATCTTGGCGATGAGACTCGATAAATTTTTTTTACCCCTTTGGCTCTTCCCATTTTGCATGCTTAATAATCTCTTTCGTTTTATGTTCCAGGTAAGACATACCGACTTTATCAGCTCCGGCGTGCGTGGTTGGTTTTCATTTGAGAAGCGCCTTGACCGCTCGATATATCAGGTATTTCGAGTAGATTAATTAAATTCCTTCATGCAAACTCTCTCTTCTCTTTCTATTTCATTTTTTTATTTTATTCTCTCACTCTTTCTCTCACTCTTTCTCTGTTTTTTCTTTTCCCTCTTTTTTTAAAATTAAAACTAGATTTTATTATGTATAATGTTACCTAGAATATATGACTAAATTAAAAATATATTTGCATAACTTTTTGAAAAATTTAGAGAGTGAAGTTATTACCATAAGAAGAAAAGTTAATATTTTGGATCAAAATCAGGGAAATATGGATTCAAATTTAAAAAAAAAAGTTCTAAATTAGAAGTGATTTTGGTATTAAAATAGAACCAAATTACGATTTAGTACCAAAATTGGTACTAAATTAGAACCTTTCTTTTTACAGTGAATTTGTGAATCGACTAAAACAAATATTTTCAGACGTAAATTTTAGTTTTTCGAAGTTTGTATAAGAATTTATATAAGAAGAGTTAATTTTCTATAAATTATATGAAAAAACTATATTTTCCATAACTAAATTCCAGAACAAAATTTTAACAAAATATAAACAGAATCGTCGTTAAGTTGAACGTTCGAATCTTTAGGGACACATTTTTTATTTTTCTATTTAATTTTAATTAATATTATATTATTATTATTATTATAAATAGGAGTTGAATGCCTGATTCATATATAAGTATCTGAAATCATACACAAAAACTCAACAGTAGAGTCGTTGTCTCGTTCCACGATGGTTTTGTGTGTGGACATTTTGAATGCGCGACAATCGCACATTGATATCTTTGAACGTGTTCCATTTACATGGTCAATGATTCGATATGTAAACATATACGTGTAAACTTTCCACATAAGTATATATATTCGATTTCAAGTGTGTGTCTGTATGTATTATATCGTTCGACCAATGCCAATATACATTGAAATTGTCCCTGTTTATATAGGGTGAAGTTTTCTCTCCCCCTCATTTAGACGCAATTTACATTCAATGTAAGTTTCTATATGTATTTATTTATATATATATGTCTATGCAATTTGCGCACAACTAACCGTTTTCTCTTATCGTGTTGTCGCGCGCTTTTAACTTGTATGTATATATATTTATACAATCCTGTACAAAACCAAAGTAACATGATCCTTTAACCACCGTAACTATACAAACGGGAAAATAATGATTACTCTTGAGTGATAATGACAAGCTTAAATTGTATAGTCGGTGACGGATAGGATCAATTTACTCTCGGGGAACAAATTTTCTTTTTTACTTATTTTTCTTTTCAATTTTTTTCTTCTTTTTTTACTCTTTTTCTACTTTGTACTATTTTTTAAACTTAGATTTCTTTTTTTCGATTTTCTTCTTCTTTTTACTCTCCACTGAGAAAACGATTTAATTGATTCAAACAAATTTTGTTTAAATCAAACTTAAAATACCTTTGCTATACAGTCAAACATATATTTAAGTTTAGGTCAAATATATTTTTTAGTACTTTTTAAAGAAATAATATATTTACAGGGTTGCCACAGGTGAGGGAAAAGTCAGGGAAAGTAAAATTGGTCAGGGAAATCAGGAAAAAGTCAGGGACTTTTAGTAAAAGTACTAGAAAAAATTGAATTTTTAAAAATCATGAGAAAACACTGAATTTTAATGTTTGTTTTGTTTGCCTCGTAAACTATGAAATTACCACGAATTTTAATACAAAATCTTCAATTTTTTCTTTTTCTGACAATAATTTCTTTTTAAATAACTTAATTTTTTCAAGAACTATCATAAAATTATGACAAATTATTTAATAAATAATTTTTACAATTTTCATAAATACTAGATTGATAGAAGAATTTTAGTTGAAAATACTAAAAAAATTGAATTTTAGAAAAGTTACAAATAATTCAAGAAATTCAATTATTTTCAAAAGTTTATAAAAATTCTTCGCAGAATTTCAATTATGTTCAAAAATTAAAAAAAAAATTCTCGTAAGAATTTCAATTATCGTTATAAATAATAAAATTCTTCTTCAAAATTCAGTTATTTTTATTTTATTTTTATTTAATAACATAACATTATTTTTAAAAATTTTAAAAAAATAATTGTCAAAATTTCCCAGGAATTCAATTATTTAAAATACAAAATTTCATAAAATTTTTCGAAAAATATCAATTATTTAAAAAGTTTTTTATAAAATTTATCGCAAGAATTCAATTATTCAAAAAAAAAAAAAAAAATTTAATAAAGTTCTATTGAAGAATTCAATTATTTTTATAAACTTGGATAAAATTCTTTGCGAGAATATACAATTATTTATATAAATAATAAAATTCTTCGCAGAAATTCAATTATGTTCAAAAATTAAAAAAAAAATTCATGTCAAAATTTTAAGTATCTTTATAAATAATAAAATTATTCGCCGAAATTCAATTATTTTAGAAAAATTGTTAATAAAATTCTTGAGAAAATTTTCATTATTTTCATAAATAATAAAACTCATCGCAGAATATCAATTATTTTTTGATACAATTTTAATCGAATTCCTGGAAAAGTGTAATTATTCTTAAAAATTTTATTAAAATTTATCAATAGAAAAAAAGCAAATAATTGTTGATAAATAGAACTTAATTTTATTATTATTTTCATTACTTTTCTTACGATTTGCTACTATTTAGAAAATTTTTTTTTAGATTGTGCCACTAAAAGCTACTTTTTTTTTTTTTTTTGAGGATTTGCACAACTTTCAATTCGCAAAAAGTTAAAATAAAAAAATTCTTTTCAAAAATTTATAATAAAATTCTTAGAAACAAAACAATTATTTTTAAAAAATTTTCGAAATTCAATTTTTTTCAATATCAAATATTATAAAAAAATTCCCCAAAATAATTCAATTATTTAAATGAATTTTTTAAATATTATTCGCGAGAATTCAATTATTTTTAATTCAATTTTAATAAAATTTCTTGAAAATATTCAATTATATAATTATATAAGAATTGCATTATTTTCAATAAAATTTCAATTAAATTCGTTGACAAAATTTTTAAGAATTCAATTATTCTCTAAAAGAATAAATTTCTTCGCAGAAATTCAGTTATTTTCATAAATAATAATAATTATCGCAGAATTTCAATTATTTTCAATTATTTATTTATTTATTTATTTAAATAGTAATTTTTAATACAATTATCAATTATGAATAATTTCCCCGAAACATGCAATTATTCTTAAAAATTTTATTAAAATTCTTTGAAAGAATTCAATTATTTCCAATTCAGTTTTAATAAAATTTCTTGAAATTATTCAATTATTTTCAAAAATTTTGATAAATTTCTTTATAAATAAACATTGAATTATTTTCAATAAAATTTTTATTACATTCGTTGAAATTATAAGAATTTAATTATTGTCATAAATAATAAAAATTATCGCAGAATTTCAATTATTTTTTATTCACTTTTAAATAAATTTCCCGAAAAATGCAATTATTCTTAAAAAATTGTATTAAAATTCTTCGAAAGAATTCAATTATTTTAAGTGATTTGGATAAAAAATATAAAAATATAAAAATTCAAATTTTCAGAAATATTTAAATAAATAAATTCTCGTATAACTTTTTATAATATGAATTTATTCAAAAATGAATAAAATTTTAGGTAACAATTAAATATTATATGTGAACTCTTTGAAAATTTTAATTGTAAAACTAATAATATTTTATTTTTAAAAAATCTTTAATTTATTATTTTCTTAAAAAATGATTAAATTTTTAAATAATTTCAATTAAAAATTTCAACGGAAAAATTATTGAATTTTGAAAGAATTACTGTTGTAATTTGTAGATACTGTAAAATTTTTAAAATATTTCACACAGTTAATCATTTAAAATTATTTTGTTTTCTGTGAAAAAATAAATATTTTCCAACATCCGCTTCTTTACTACTTTTTTCGTTCTTAAAGCTACTTTTTGATACTTTTTTAAAATTTACTCTCAAGTGCGAAGCCTGTTACTGTAAAATTTAAGTTTTTTTAATTTAATTTTTTTTTTTTTTTGACGTAAACGTTAATAATTTTATCATGATTTAAATAAAATTCATTTAAATCATAACAGTCCTGCTCATTACTACTTTATTTTCATAGTTTTTATTTTTTAATTCTCTTTTTACTCTTTACTAGTTTTTTTTTTCCTAAAAAATACGGTAGTATTTGCTATAATTGTACAAGAGAAGTCTGAATATATTGTTCACGTTTACTCAGCCAATTGCTACTTTCAAGCCTCTATTAAACCGTTTAATTGGAATTCCAGAGACGATTTTAAATATCTTGTCCAATAAAAATTATTGACTTTTCTCTTGAAATAAAATCATTTTAATTTTTCGAATGAGTGTAAGATATAGTTTTAAATTTCTCTCTCTCACTCTCTTCTTTTAATTTGAACATTAACTTGTTTTGCAACTAAATTTCTGTCGTCTGGAAGTTTAACTCGAAACGTGATGAGCAAACTTGAAAATAAGGCTCTGCTAAATGACTCGAATGAATGGCTCTTCTTCACGTAATCGTCTTTAACTAGACATTGCCGCGCTTCGCTCTTTTTTAGAAAATAAAAATTTAATTCTCAAAAACTTATCATTTTTTCTTTAACGTTTTTTTTTGTTTTCTTTTCTGTATACATATAGTCGTCCTTTATTGCTTAGTTTCCTTTTTTTCTTCTTCTCCTTCTTTCAGGTTTATGCCTTTTCTTTTATTTTAAGTACCGGTCGGTTATCGGTGGTACTTATGCAAATATCTTGGATTTTTGAGCCTTCCTATGGATTCGCACCAATTTTGCGCAAAAGGGAGATGAGAGAAGCGGGACCGGTTGGCGGGTAAAATGAAAGACGAATGTTCGGTCAACTGTACGTTTGCTAAAATACGGAAAAAAAAATATTTTTTTTTCGATATATTTTTTTCTACATATTTTTTTCGATCAATTTTTTTCTATATATATTTTTTTCTTTATTTATTGAAGTATAGATGCACGATCATGTACCAATACTTTTTTCGCCTCGGGCAATAATGTCATGTCGTTCCTATATAGGCGACATTTACTTTGAACCTAACGAACCGGTTCTCTAAACGGTTCTGTAAAGGATCCTCGCTCTATAAGCGTGAAAATGCGAAAAAGAAGCGTTTCTCTCGATTTTACTCCGCTCTTTAATGTAAATTTCAATGCAGTAAGAAAAATATATTACGAAACTTATTTGAAAATTTGAAAATTTTTCTTTTCGGACAGCAAACATTCGTTGAGATAGTTTTTTGAATTCTAATGATTCGTAAGTTCAGAACGTAAAAAATGAACGAAATATTTTTCTTCTATAAATATTTATACACTGAAAAAAAAATTATTTAATTCTAATAATCGATTACTTGTCTATTATAAAATATTTACTTGAATCAAATAATTTTTATTTAAATTAATTCAATGATATTTGCTTCAAATACTAAAATTATCGCTTCAACTAATTATTGATTCAAATTTAGTAAATTTAAGTAGAAATTATTTGATTCCAGTAAATATTTATTTAATAATAAACAAGTAATCTGTTATTTTAATTAAATACAATTTTTTAGTAAAAAAAAATTATATTTTAATTAAATAATTTCAAATTCAAACTTTTTTTAAAATTTAACAATTTATAAGAATATTATTAAAAAATATTTTGATAATTTAAATTACCACCAAACTTTTCAATAAAAATTAAATTATTTACAAAAGTTTTAATAAAATCCTTCCTAAGATTTCAATTATTTTTACAAGAAATAAAATTTTTCACATGAATTCAATTATTTAAAAAAATGTAATAAAAATTCATTGCAAGAATTCAATTATTTTCATAAATAATGAAATTATTCACAGGATTTCAATTATTTAAATAAATTGTAATAAAAATTCGTTGCGAGTATTTAATTATTTTCATAAGCAATAAAATTCTTTACAGGATTTCAATTATTTAAAAGAAATGTAATAAAATTCGTTCCAAGAATTCAATTATTTTAATAAATAATAAAATTCTTTACAAGATTTAAATTATTTAAAAAAAATTCTAATAAAAATTCGTTGCAGGTATTTATTTATTTTCATAAATAATAAAATTCTTCACAGAATTTCAATTATTTAAAAGCAATGTAACAAAATTCGTTGCAAGAATTCAATTATTTTCATAAATAATAATATTCTTTACAATTATTTTCATAAATAATAATATTATTCATTGGACTTTAATTATTTAAAATTATTTAAAATTTAAATAAATTTTTCTTAGTATAAATTCTGAGAGAATTCAATTATTTATTTTTTTCTTTCTTTATTTTACAATCAATTAAATACAAAAATAAATAATTTATTGAATAATTAAACGTTTCTCTAAATTAAATTCTCATAAAGAATTTTATCAATAAATTTTTAAATAATTGAATTTTTTCGACGAATTTTAATAAAATTTTTAAGAATAATTTCATTTTTCGAGGAATTTGATTAAAATTGAATTTGAAAAATAATTGAAAAATAATTGAAATTCTGCGATGAGTTTCATTATTTATGAAATTAATTGAATTTCAAAAACGAATTTTATTATTTTACGAAAATAATTGAATCCTTGTAAAAAAAATTGTATAGTTTATGATTCATAACGGAATTATCACGAATATATTTTTTAAAAAATTTGTAAATAATTAAATTCCTGTGATACTTTTATTATTTATGAAAATAATTAAATGTTTTCGTAGAATTTTGTCAAAAAGCTGTTTTAAATAATTAAATTCTTTTGGTAAATTTTATTAAAATAGTAGATATTAAAAATCATTGAAATTTCGATTCGAATCATTGAAAATTTTTAAAAATAATTGAAATGTTGCCAAGATGTTTATTAAAATTTTTGAATATTTTTGTATAAATAAATATATAGATGCGATTATAAAATAAAAATTAATTTATTTATTAATTACACGATGAAAAAAATATTATGCACGCGAGATTTTTTGTTTTGAAAAATATTTCGGTTGAAAAGAATTCTCAGGGTTATGGATTATCATCAAAGAAACAATACCGCAAATAGGGGTTCCAGGAAAATTTTTGGCATTGTTTTTTATTTTTTCTAGCTTTCATTTATTATTTTTTCTTCTTTTTTCGAATTCGTGACGTGCAATTAAACAGTCAGGCAGTGTATACATATACTTCCCTTGTGAGAAGAATTGCGTATGGTGACCACAAAGCAATTAAATTAAATAAGAGAAATGTCGGGATCAGAGTCATGTCTTTTTTGTGTGATTGTCTCCTCACTTTATATATAGAATAATAATAATAACTGTGCAACGCCCTCGTCATCGTTCAGAAGCAGATGAATCGATTTTTTTTCATCCCTTAATGAAGAGGTGAAAAATTTTTTTTATTTCTCTAAATTTGGTATTAACAATAAAAAAAAGTATTCTTGAAAAATATTATTTCACTTTTCTAAGTATATTTATATTATTATTATTATTATTATTATTATTATTATTATTATTATTATTATTATTATTATTATTATTATTATTATTATTATTATTATTATTATTATTATTTTTACTAGGAAATAATTGAATTCTTCTCCTTATTTATTATTCTTTTTATTATTCCTAAATAATATAGTTTTTCTTTCACTCACCTTCAAAAAAGGGAAAATAATTATTTTTCATTATTATTAAATTATAAATCGGTAACTAATTCAATTAGTCAAATTACTATTTTCTTAGTTGTTTCTTTACTAATATTTATAGTTATTTTTCACTAACAATTAATTATTTTGAACTAATTCAGATTTAGAGTTTTAAAAATATAATTGAGCGCTCCAATGCAATAACTCGTTCGACGCTCGAGCGTCGAACGAGTTGTTGCATTGGAGCGCTCAATTTCTTTTAATATAGGTATAATTATTATTTTATTATTATTAATCAAAACTCGTTCGACGCTCGAGCGTCGAACGAGTTGTTGCATTGGAGCGCTCAATTTCTTTTAATATAGGTATAATTATTATTTTATTATTATTAATAAACAAAATTATTTATTTATTTTAAAAATCGTTTTTCATATTAAAAATCAACATCAGCAATGGATTCATCTTGAAACTTGAAGATGATGATATTTAATCGGAATTAAAAATAATTCGATACTTTAATGTCTCAATGAGATAATTATTTGTCCTTAATAATAATAATCGATATGGGGATGATTGATGAAGAACAGTTATTTATATTATTTACAAATATCTGTATATATTTTGTAATGACGTTTATGGCGAAAGTATTACGCGAACGATAGTTGGCCTTGAGCATTCGCATGTTCGAAGAAGAGGCCCTAAAGGAGATCTCTCATTCGGCTCGTTAAAACATATTACGTGGAGGGTCGAACCGACGAACGAAGAACGATCGTATGGGCGCATATTCTCAATGAGTAACGATGCGAGGGGGCGCCGGAGGAGTTTGATATAATAATGACCCAGACGAGTTGCATCCTTGTGCTATATGCACACTTCAATCTCTTCCAAATTTATCATAAAATTCCTTTTTTTTTTTTTTTTTTTTTAATGAAAAATATTTACTTTAATTTTTCATTTTTTCTTCTTTTATCACTTTGAGAAAATTCTTTTATTTTTCTATTTAGTATAAAATTTGCATATACCCTCTTAGCATATACTCCTAAATAATAAGGCATCAAAAATTAGAAATTTAGAAATGTTTGGAAAATATTTGCTAAATGAGGGAAAGAGAGAGAGAGAGGAAGAGTGGAAAATGGTTTTATCGACAATAGTAGGATTGAACTTTTAATGATAAATCGTCCAACGTCCTTCCGGCAGGACGAAAAAGACTCAGGTGAGTCCCTCCGAAATCACTAAAGAAAACTTACATGGATTCAGATAAATAAAAAATGAAATGTATCATTAGAAAGGTAACGAATCAAGCTTTCAGCGCATATAAATATCGAGCTTGTAAGTTCAAAACTAAGGGCTGGGTAGTTTGAAGAAGTTACATGTTCCAATTTTTAGTCACAGAATGACGAAGCCCGGTCCTGCCGGTAGCCCAGGTTTATAAATTTAAAGACTCGATATTAACATCATTTGAAAGCTTGTTTCACTACCTTTCCAACGACATATTTAGTTTTATATTTATCTGCTTCCATATTAATTTTATAGAGCAATTTCGAAGGGACTCGCGCCTGAGTCTATACTCGGATATACTGAACAATATTAAAAATTAATTTTTTTTAATTGAACAATTAGGTTGCATTCTTTGAACGTTTTTGAAGAGAAAGAGACCTGTCCGATCAAAAAATATTGATTTTCGGGGATTTTACATTAAATTTACGAAAAAATGTTTTTTTCACTGTTTAGAAACATAGCAAGTTTGAAGGCTTTGAAAAATGGTTTAATATTATTATTTTAAAAAGTCAAAAATATGGATTTTTTCGTCTTTTCGTCTACTTTAATCCCAAAGAGTATTTATCATTAATAGAGCATTTCTATTGTAATCGATTCAGAGTTAATAGTCTCATTAATAGTCATGAGCATATACATTGAGTTTGATATTATTACAAGTCGGCACTTCCATATCATTTATGGTGTATTAATTACGCAAATTGACTTGCAACTCTGCAAAAGACAATAAGGGGATGGATAATAAGAGAAAGCTCTTGTTACGTGAATATTTTCTGTAAAGAATTTTTTCTGTAAATTCATAATGAAATTTTTTTTTACAATAATTTATTTTTTTTTATTTATTAATTTAGAAACATCACAGGACAATAATAAATAATAAATAATAAATAATAAATAATAAATAATAAATAATAAATAATAAATAATAATAATAATAATAATAAAAATATCAAACAATAATTTTTTAATCGAAAAGTCTTTAAACTTGAATTAGTAAAAATGTTTATTATTTTGAATCAGTGGCCAACTTTTTCTTTCTGAATTAGTAAATTTTAATAATAAATTAGTAGAAATGACTATATATTTCAAAAAAATTAATAAAACTTTGTCAAAAAATATTAATTCTACAAAATTGTTAGTCGAAACTAAAAAATTTAAACCTTTTCGAAATTCAATTATTTATAAAAATCCACGCTACATTGCTTTAAATATTCAATAATTATCTAAAATTTTAACTGAAATTCATTTTTAAATTAATTTTCATTTGAAAATTCTACTAGACTTGAATTATTTAAATACAAAAATTAAAAATTTGTTGAATAATTAAATGTTTCTCCAAAATTCAATTCTCACTGAGAATTTTATCAAGTAATTTTTATTTAAGTAATCGAATTCTTTCAATGAATTTTAATAACATTATTAAAAATAATAACATTTTTCGTGAAATTCGATTAAAATTGTATTAAAAATAATTGAAATTCAGCAATGAGTTTTATTATTTATAAAAATAATTGAATCTCAGTAACAAATTTTATTATTTATGAAAGTAATGGAACTATTGGAAAAAAATGAAATAAAAAACAGAAATAATTGAATTTTTGTAAAATTGTTATTTAAGAAAATAATTAAATGCTTGCCTAGAATTTTAATAAAATTGTTTTTCCAATAATTGAATACTCTTTCAATTATTATAAAAATAATTGAATTTTGGAGAAGAATTTTGTTATTTGAAAAGATAATTGAAATTTTGCCAATAATTTAAAAAAATTTTTGAACAGTTTTGAATTTTTGCGAAGAATTTTATTGCTTTTGAAAATAATTGATATGTTACCAAGAATTTTATGAAAATTTTTGAAAATAATTGAATTTCGGAGAAGAATTTTATTATTTACAAACATTAATTGAAATTTTGAAAAGAATTTAAAAAAATTTTTGAACATTTTTGAATTTTTGCGAAGAACTTTATTGCTTTTGAAAATAATTGAAATTTTACCAAGAATTTTATGAAAATTTTTTGAAAATAATTGAATTTCGGAGAAGAATTTTATTATTTATAAACATTAATTGAAATTTTGAAAAGAATTTTAAAAAATTTTCGAACATAATTGAATTTTCGCGAAGAGCTTTATTGCTTTTGAAAATAATTGATATTTTACCAAGAATTTTATGAAAATTTTTGAAAATAATTGAATTTCGGAGAAGAATTTTATTATTTATAAAGATAATTGAAATTTTGAAAAGAATTTAAAAAAATTTTGAACATTTTTGAATTTTTGCGAAGAACTTTATTGCTTTTGAAAATAATTGATATTTTATCAAGAATTTTATGAAAATTTTTGAAAATAATTGAATTTCGGAGAAGAATTTTATTATTTATAAAGATAATTGAAATTTCAATGAGAATTACAAAAAAGTTTTGAACATTTTTGAATTTTTGCGAAGAACTTTATTGCTTTTGAAAATAATTGAAATTTTACCAAGAATTTTATGAAAATTTTTTGAAAATAATTGAATTTTCGGGAAGAATTTTATTATTTATAAAAATAATTGAAATTTTGAAGAGAATTTAAAGAAATTTTCGAACATAATTGAATTTTTGCGAAGAGCTTTATTGCTTTTGAAAATAATTGAAATTATACCAAGAATTTTATGAAAATTTTTAAAAAATAATTGAATTTCGGAAAATAGTTTTATTAAGAATTTTGAGAACAATTGCATTTCAAGGAAGAATTTTATTATTTATAAAGATGATTGAAATTTTGACAAGAATTTTTTCAAAATGTTTGAACATAATTGAATTTCTGCGAATAATTTTATAACTTTTGCAAATAATTTTATACTTGTAAAAAATTGTATTATTTATGAAAATAATTGAATTATTGTAAAAAAATTTATAAAAAAAACTTGTAAATAATTGCGAATTCCTGTAAAATTTTTATTATTTAAGAATATAATTAAATGTTTACGTTAGAATTTTATCAAAATTTTTTTTAAATAATTGAATTCTTTTGGAAAATTTTACATAAATATTAGATTATGTAAATCATTGAATTGTGGTAAATGTTTGAAAATAATTGAAATTTTGCCAAAAATCGTAATTCAAAATGAAAATAATAAAAATTATATTATCAAAAGGAAAACTTTTTATAAAAATTTTTGTCCTGCTATTTTGAAATACAGAGAAAAATAGATTTGATTTTCTACGAAATAAATAAATAATTACTATTTAAAGAAAAATGTTTCTAATATTATTTGAAGCAATCCCTTTTTTTGGGCAAAGTTTTTCACTTTGTGCAAAATTCAGCAGATTTATGCGCGTTCAAATTAGCCGAAACAGGGTAGCATCACTCTCTGTGTTCACTTGTTTTCACATAAGTGACATTCGTGGGAGCGGATTCATTTTTTTTTTAACGTCAACCCTCAGTGTTTTCTTACCCTTTCATTCCAGGGAGAGAGAGAGAGAGAGAGAGAGAGAGAGAGAGAGAGAGAGAGAAAAAGTGTGAGAGAGGGGGGAGGCAAAAGGGATCGCGACTCAAAACACTCAGGGGAAAAAAGTTAACTTTCCTCTTTTTATAATACGTGTAGAAACAAGTGTAAGAAAAGTTGCCACCCTCGAGATTTTTTTGTGATGTTCACCGTCGCACTTTCCATGTTGCTCCATATATTTCAAAACGAGAAAGATTGCGAAGCGCAATTCATCCTTCGGCAAATTAATATCCTAAAAATACAAGACTATAAAAATTCAAATAGGACAATTTTTATTGCGCTCATACTTTATGGGTTGCGCTTTTCTTTTTTTTTTATTTTGTTTCTCTTTCTCTCTCTCTCGTCATTCGACACGCGTAATTAAAATTGCTACTCAAACATGAATCAAGCGGCTCTGCTGAGCTGAACGATGTACATATATATATATATATATATATATATATATATATATATATAACGGAACGAACTTTGTGGTCGAGACGTGAGTTGTGTCGAGTATTTTATTTTTACCGCAAATCAAATTGAAATATAAACCCCCGTCAAATGTCGAAGCTCGACACGAAGGGGGATGATTTTCGTATGGGTAACTGTAGATATATTTTTTTTCTCTTGTCAATTATTTCTGTTGATTGAATATATGTAACTTTCACGAAAATGGATATATATATTCTATGCGAAATGTATATGATTTTAATGGAGTTTCGATGTCGGTTTCGAGTTGAACGCAATTTTTGAAAACTGATTTCTTTTTTCCTCTCAATTAATATGGTTAATTGAAAATATACGATTTTTCGTTTTTCTAAGGAAAATAAAATTAAAAATTGCTTCTTTTGATATGATGGAATTTTTTCAGGAATTTTTCACTGAAAAATACTTGTAACAACTACAATATTAACTATATTACAGAAATTTTTAGTTGTTAAAAAGGAAATAAATGTTTTTTTAGTTTTCGGAAACAATTTTAAAAATATTATCTCTAAGCAGTTTTTACACTCAATAATTAATTTTAAAAAAGTATCAAAAAGTAGCTGATTCCTGATTTCAATCAAAAATATTTATTTTTATTCTAATCCAGCTGAGAACTTTAATTCTAAATTTTTGAAAAATTCAATTATTTTCTAAATTTTTATCCTAAAAAATACAGGTAGTTAAAAGTAATTTTCAAAAGTAAACAAATAAAATTATTTAATAAAATTTAATTTAAATTGTTCACAGAAAATAAGAAAATAAATTAATAATTTTTCAAAGTAAAAATTTAAATGTTATTACAGTTTTACAATAAATAAAATTTTCAACGATTTCGATTTAATAATCTTTTATTTAGTTACTAAGTTATTAAGACGAGTGTTATAAATAAATAAACATTATTTTCTATTTTCTATTCTAAGAAAAATATTATTATTAATGAAAATAATTGAATTTTTGGGAAAAATTTTATTTAATTTGTTTTTAACTAATTGAATTCTCGTGGAAAATTTTATTATTTTGAAAAATAATTGAATTCTTGCGAAGAATTTTATTTAATTCTTTTAAAATAATTGAATTCTCGTGAAGAAAATAATTTGATTTTTGTGAAGAATTTTATTATTTGAGAAAATAATTGAATTTTTGTAAAGAATTTTATTAAAATTTTTGAAAGTAGGTAATTAAATTTTATTGTTGAGAAGCATTTTATTATTTATGCAAAAATAATTGAATTTTTGGAAAGAATTTTATTTAAATTTTTATAAATAATTGAATTTTCGTAAAAAATTTTATTATTTTGGAAGATAATTGAATAATTGTGAAGAATTAAAGAAAGAATTATTTTTTTGAAAAATAATTGAATTTTTAAGAAGAATTTTATTATTTATAAAAATAATTGAATTTTTGCGAAGAATTTTATTTAATTTATAAAAATAATTGAATTTTCGTGAAAAATTTTATTATTTGAGAAAATAATTTGATTTTTGTGAAGAATTTTATTATTTGAGAAAATAATTAAATTTTTGTGAAGAATTTTATTAAAATTTTTAAAAGTAGGTAATTGAATTTTATTGTTGAGAAGCATTTTATTATTTATGTGAAAATAATTGAATTTTTGGAAAGAATTTTATTTAATTCTTTTTAAACTAATTGAATTCTCGTAAAAAATTTTGTTATTTTAGAAAATAATTGAATAATTGTGAAGAATTAAAGAAATAATTATCAATTTTTTAAAAAGTAATTGAATTTCTAAGAAGAATTTTTATTATTTATAAAAATAATTGAATCCTTGCGAGAAATTTTATTTAATTTTTTTAAAGTAATTGAATTCTCGTAAAAAATTTTATTATTTTAGAAAATAATTGAATTTTTGTGAAGTATTTTTAAAAAAAATTTTAAAAGTAGGTTATTCAATTTTATTGATGAGAAACATTTTATTATTTTTGCGAAAATAATTGTATTCTTGTCTGGAATTTTATTAAAATTTTTATAAATAATTGAATTTTTGTAAAAAATTTCATTGCTTGTGAAAATAATTGAATTCTTGCCGTAGTGTATAAAACAAGTTTTTAAATTGATTTTCTTCGAAAAAAGTATATGAAATATTTGATATTTCAAATAATTCAATTCCTGTGAAAATGTTATTAAATATACAAAAATTGAATGTTTGGAAAGAATTTTATCAAAAATCTTTTGTGGAATTTCATTAAAATTTTATAGATATTGAAAATCATTTATTTTCGAAAAGTTTATGAGAATAATTGAATCGTTTTAAATCATTTTATTACAATTTTTAGAATTTTTTTTATTTAAACTATAGCGAAAAGTAGTAAAAACTCTCAAACATAGGAAAAAATAGATTTTAGTGTCATAAATCTAAAAAAAAGTATCCAAATAGTATCAAATTGTTGAAAAAAAAGGAGTAAATAGTAAGTTTTAGTATAGATGAGTGAGAAGCCTGTCTAAGCGAAGAAAGAAAAATACCGAATTAATTTCCTTTTTTTCTTTCTTTAAGAGAAAAGTTTTGGAGAAATTAGAAATTGTAAAATTATTTGGCAAAATTTTGCCTCTCATCGCAACGATATTGTGTGAAAAGTTGACGGTGACAAAAGTGCACAGGTGTGCTTCTCGAGAGGTATGTAAATGAGTCCTGTTTTCGTGGAAGTCTCTTAGAAGTCCTCGGAGTGTTTATCATCACCATTCATCCATTCCAATACGTCTCGAGGCGCGTATACACAACGAAACACACCTGATGTCTGCCTTATTGTACTGTACATTAGCCGCACGACTTGTTTCTCTCTTTCTCTCTCTCTATTTATATATACATAATTTTCATCGTATTTCAAACTCATCTACAAAACAGGACACGCGCCTCTTCCCGTATTTTCCGCTTCTAGAATAAAATATGAAAATTCGATAGATAATTCAGCTTAGAGAGAAAATACTCGATGGTTTTATATTAACACCTCGTAATTATATATGTCATTATTCACCGTACACTCCTTCGCATTCTTAATATCCACCATTTCCTTCATTGAATTGCAAATTTTAATGTCATTCATCTTTTTCAAAATACATTAATTTTTTTATTTTCCTGCAATTAGTAACAAAAAAAGTAATTATTTCAAATAATTGCTTTCATTTGATTTGGAATTCTTTATTTATAAATTCTTTTATTCGCAAAATAAGCAAATCAATATAAAGATCAAATTTGAAAAATTTAAATTGGAAAGTCATGAAAAAAATTCAAATAATTAGAGTCACTTAAATGTAAACAGTTGATGTTGGAGATTAATTTAATGATTTTAAAAAAACATATTAAAACAAATAAATTAAAAATCAATTTTTAAAGAGTGGCCTTTACAATTTTTATAAATACATAAACTTCAAAAGGCTTTAATTTGAAATTATGTAATGTTCAATTTTGAATGAATTTAATTAGAAATTTTAAAGCACTTAAATTTTGGAAAAATTTAAATAATTCCAATTCTTCTGAAATTATTTAATTTTTTTAATATACATTTAATTAATTATTAACATGGATTTATAGCAGAATTTTAATTAAAAACACCAAAAAAAATTGAATTTAATAAAGTAATGAATATTATTGAAATCAAGTAAATTTTTTTCCAGTGTAAATTGAATCGAAAATCAAAATAAATAAAAAAAAGGATAATTACTGTTAATAATTATTTTTATTCGATTTTTCATTTCTCATCTCAATGAAGTTTTAATTGAAGGTTTTCAAGGGTGCCGGAGAGGGGACGGTTATATTGTGAGATTTATAGGTTTCCTGCGCGTCACGCGATTTCATCGCAATCGTCCAGACATACTCTTTTGTAAGAATCACTTCTTTTCCCTCACCATAATCGAGATTTTTTTTTTTTTTTCACTCTGACAAACGAATATCCCGCGATTATGATTGTGCGCGCGCCCACGGGATATCATCCTTAAAAAAAAGAAGAGGGGAAAAACGTAATAAAAAAAATGAAGAAGAATAAAAACCACACAATTTTCGACACATATGTCAAATCCCAAAGGTATCCTCATCTCTGTGGTCGATAAAATTCTGCGCCTTGATGTTGAAAAAAAAAGTAGAAAGAAAATACATTCGCGTGATCGTTCAACATTCACGCTAAATTACATGCTCTTTAAATGTACTGTATATTATTTATTGATATAAAGGTGGACAGATTTTTTTTTCTCCTATATACTTTAATCTCTACGTGTAATCTTAATTATTCCCTTTGGTGAATGTATGCTGGCGATTAATTTTTTTTTCTTTTTGAAAAGGCATTACTAATTAGGAAAATGGTGTATGTAATTTTTTTTAATTCTGAATTTAAATTTAAAAATTAGTATTCTTTTGATTTTAAATTTAAATTTTTTTAACCTTTTTTTTCTATAACAAATTTCGTTTGACTGATCTAAATTATTATGCAAATTATTCTTCTTTTTATTTATAAAAAATACTACAAAATTGTTAATTGTTAAAAAATGTTTGATTAAGAAGTAGGAAATATATCCATTTTATGCATAATTTTTATTTATCAATAACAATATTGTTTAAAAACTCATTTTTTTCTTTTGGGAAGAAAAAGATTAGACATTCCCGTTTCTTAATATTTTTGTAGAAAATTCTCTATAAAAAATTCTGAATAAATAAATAAAATAAATAAAAAAATCTGAATAAAATTCTCAATAATTAAATGTTTGCAATAGAATTTTATCAAAGCTTTTTTCAAATAATTGAATACTTTTAGAGAATCTTATTAAAATATTAGATATCGAAAATTATTAAATTGAGAAAAAATTCTTGAAAATAATTTAAATTTTGACAATAATTTTATGCATTTTTGAAAATAATAAAATTTCGGAGAAAAATTTTATTTACAAAGATAATTAAAATTTTGCCTAGATTTTTATTAAGATTTTTGAGAATAATTGAATGTCACAATTTCAATTTTATTATTTATAATAAATAATAAAATTGAAATTTTGACGAGAAATTAAAAAAAAATTTTAATATAATTGAATTTCTGCGAAGAATTTTATTACTTTTGAAAATAATTGAACCTTTGTAAAAAAAAAATTATTATTAAGGAAAATAATTGAATTATTGCGAAGAAATTTATAAAAAAAATTTTAAATAATTGAATTCCTGTAAAATTTCTGTTATTTAAGAAAATAATTGAAATTTTGACAATAATTTTATTAAAATTTTTTAAATAATTGAATTTTGAAGGAGAATTTTTTTTATTTATAAAGATGATAATTGAGATTTTGTCGAGATTTTTTTTGAAATTTTCGAACATAATTGAATTTTGTTAGAGATGCACTTCGAGCGAGTCTCGTCTCGAGAAACCGAGAATCTCGCGAGAAAAACAATGAAAACAATTGAATGTTATATTTTCATCTCTTTTCTTTTATGAAAGGACAGAGTCTCGTCGTGCATCTCTAAATTTTGTATTAAGAATTTTATTACTTTTGAAAATAATTGAATTTCTGCAATCATTTGTAACTTCTTCAAAATTCAATTTTTTTTTTACTGTTTTTAACTAAAATTCTTTTATAAATACATTATTTTTAATAATTAATTAAATATATAGACAAATTTAACTAATTTTAGAAGATTTTGAATTATTAAAATTTTTCAATAATCTAAGTTCATTAAAATTTCTAATTAAATTCATTGAACATTGAAATTTTATAAAATTTCAAATTGAAATCTTTTAAAGTTCATTTATTTATGAAAATTGTAAATTTAAATGTAAATTTAAATCTTTTAAAATTGGAATATTTAAGTAAAATTATTTATTAAATAATTTATGTATTTTATGATAGTTGTTCAAGATTTAAGTTATTTAAAAAGAAATTTTCGTCAAAAATTGAAAAAATTGAAGGTTTTGTATTAGAACTCGTGGTAATTTGATAGTTTGTGAGTCAAATAAAAAAGACACAATAATTCAGAATTTTCTTATGAATTCTAAAAATTAAATTTTTTTCAGTACTTTTAATAAAAATTCTCAACTTTTCCCTGAATTCCCTATATCAGAATATATGATTATTATAATTATAATAATATTAGAACTAAATATTCCAATTCCTATTTCATTTTAAAAAAAAAATTGAATTAAAAATGTTTACGTTGTATTTTTGTTAATTGCTAATTTTATTCTAAAAAAAGGGAGTGAGAAGTCAGCCGCGCGCGAATTATTTTCTTCTATTATTTTAAAGTCAACTACTTTATTTTATTTGAAAATTATTTTATTTTTTTTAAATTATTTTATTTTAAGAGCGCGTATTATTTGGACTCGTTATAAAGTAAAAGTGATTTTCAAGAGCAATATGCTCTTTAGGAAGCGACAAATAAATTAAAAATGAAAGGCGCTGGAAAGGCAAAGAGAGGGGGAAGAGTGAGAAAAAAATATGCTAATTGTCACTATAGACCCCCTCGTGCATTGAAAATCTTTGAAAAAGGTTTTTCTCTTCGTGAGATGTACATATTTTTAGCCTCATCGAGAGGCGATTTTAATTGAAAGTGAAAAGAATGCAATTATATTTCAGCTTTAATTGGGTTTGGCAGAAATGTAGAGTGGGGAAAATAATATATATATGCGCTAAAAAGGGGGATGGTACTCACCTAAAATGCTAACTGAAAACTCGCGAGGGTACATAATAAAAGAGCAGAGTTCTGATATCGAATGCAATTACCGTTGTTTGGAGTGACACGCAAAGAAATAAGATATGTAAAGCTATGCGAAAGAGGTTGTTTTAAAGATTTTTTGTTCTCTTCTTAAATATTTTTTAGTCTTTAGTTTTCTTTTTTTATTTCATATTTTTGGGAATAGTAGTCAAGGTTGGACCGTATCCAGTGTTTTTGGTTAAAAAATAACAAGGGTCCAACCTTGACTATGTTCCCCTAATATTAATCAAAATTCTTGTGTTCTTGTTTAAAAAATAGAAAGTGTCCAACCTTGACTATGTTCCCCTAATATTAATCAAAATTCAGAACCAGAGCAAAGTTTGAGATTTGAAAAAGTTTTGACTAGTTAAAAACTATTTCTATACAAAAAGAAATTTTTCTCACTTCAAGCAGTTTATTATATTTTCAAGTTCCAACTTGGAACTTGAAAATATAATAAACTGCTTGAAGTGAGAAAAATTTCGTTTCCTCCGAAGAGCAAAAAAATACAAATAATGAAATTCTATAAAGAATTTAATATTGTAAACTAAAAACAAGTCTAACTTCTTTTACATATTCACATTTTCTTGCCTGTTATCGATATTCTCTTATTCACCGAATTCACAAAGCATAAAAAAAAAGAAAAAAAAATGATTGTATTTGTCATTGAATTCACATATCAGGCCTCACGGTTTATCTTCCTTCTGCTTCCGCAGTCAGACACACTCTCTCTATACGTTTCTTTATTTGCGCAAACTAAGAAGGAGAGATCTTTTCAATGGAACACAAAAATGTGAACTCCGATACTGAGTTTTCAAAGGAGACGATACTTCTTTGATGAATATATAGAGAAAAAAAAATATTTAAAAAAGTATCTTAGTGTATACTTTCGACTCTAGATAATTTTCTTTTTTTAAATTTCAATTTTTTTTTTACCCCATTGACATTCAAAAGATCCAATCAAAAGTAATTCACTTTTTACATTCTTAGGAAAAAATTGAGGAGTTCTCTTTTAAATAAATAAGTTTTTTTAATCAATTTTATTTGATTCGTATTTAAAACAAATAATTCAGTTCTCTGTAAAAAAAAAAATTAGTAACAAATGTTTACTAATTTAAATTAGTGACTGATTTTTTGCTTTTGAATTTGTAAAATTTACTGATAAATAGTAATTTCTAATAATTTATCAGTAAACTTTACTAATTCATCACAAGAATTCAATTATTTTTAAAATTAATAAAATTCTTTGCAGAAATTCAATTATTTTTATAAAAAACAGTATTCATCACAAAAATTTAATGATTTTCAAAATTATAATAATATTTTATTATTTTCAAAAATTTTATTAAAATTCGTGTCAAAATTTTAATTATTTTCAATAATTTTTCTTAATTAAATGATTTTCAATATTCTACTATTTTAATAAAATTTCACAAAAAAATAAAAATATCACAGGAATTCAATTATTAAAAATAAAATTTGCATAAATTTTTTTGGAAAAAATCAAATTTGACATTTAATTCTTCGCTGAAATTCAATTATTTTCAGGAATTTTAATAAAATTCATTACAAAATTTAATTATTTTCATAAATAGCAGTATTTATCACAAGAATTCAATTATTTTTAAAATTAAGAAAATTCTTTGCAGAAATTCAATTATTTTTATAAATAACAGTATTCATCACAAAAGTTTAATGATTTTCAAAATTATAATAATATTCAATTATTTTCAAAAATTTTATTAAAATTCGTTGCAAAATTTCAATTATTTTCTCAAATTTTTCTCCGTTCGATGAGTTTTAATATCTACTATTTTAATAAAATTTACCAAACGAATTCAATTATTAAAAAAAGTTGTATTATAAATTATAATCTATTAGAAAAAAAGTTGTTGATATAATTCAATTATTTTCATAAACCAAAAATTTCACAGAAATTCAATTATTTAAAATAGAAATTGTATAATTTTTTTTTATAAAATCCTTCGCAATTATTCAATTTTTTTCTTAAATATTACAATTCTTTTTTAGGATTCAATTATTTACGAAAATAATCAAATTCATTTATTTTCATAAATAATAAAACTTATCGTAGTATTTTAATTATTTTTAATAAAATTTTAATTGAATTCCTCGAAAGAATTCAATTATTTAAAAATTTGTTGATAAAATAAAATTTAACTCTTTATGAGAATTTAATTTTTAGAAACACTCAATTATTCGATAAATTATTTATTTTTGTACAATTAAATAATTGAATTCTCGTAGAATTTCTAGTAAAAATTGATTTAAAAATGAACTTAAGTTGAAATTTTAGAAAATAATTAAATATTAAAAGAATTATAGGATGAATTATTAGAAATAATATTGAATTTTGAAAAGGTTTCAAATTAAAATCTTTGAAAATCTGAACTTTTCATGCTTAATTAATTTTTCTGTAGAACTAATTTTTGTGAAACAATTTAATTGGAATTTTTTTGAAATTATTTGAAGTTTTTGTTTTCTAAATTTATTTTAAATAAAACTATTGATGTTTTCGAATAAATTTAAAGAAATTCGTAAATAAATTAGAACAATTTTTTTTTTTTGAAAATATAGTTATTTTGAGAGTGAATCAAAATATTATCTGTAGAGTCAGGAAAAAAGTAAAAATTTTGCTTAGAAAACAGGAAAAATCAGGCAAAAATAAAACCCTGTAAAATCATATTTTGTTTAAAATTTTAATTATAATAATAAAAATAATAAAAATTTAATTGGAAGAAGAAATAAACCAATTTTATTTTAAATAAATTAATTCAGAATTTTAGAATAAAATTTACTCTCTAAATTTGAATTAGTAAAAATATTTACTAATTTGAATTAGTAATTGACTTTTTGTTTTTGAATTAGTAAATTTTACTATTAAATTAGTAGAAATTAATATTTAACTTTTTGCTTTTGAATTAGTAAATTTTATTAAATAATTAGTAGAAATTACTATTTATTATAGTAAAATTTACCAATAAATTAGTAGAAATTACTATTTATTAGTCAAATTTACTAATAAGTTTTACTAAAATTTAAAATAAATTTTCTCTAATAAATTAGTAGACTAATTACTATTTATCAGTCAAATTTACTAATTCAGAAGCAAAAAGTCAGTCATAAATTCAAATTAGTAAACATTTTTCCAAATTAAAATTTAGAGAGAATTTATTTAATTATAGAAATTGTATATTGAACATTATAAATCTAAATATATTTTTTTATAATATTTTCCAACTAAAGTCGTATAATCACATCATGAAACGAATCATAACTTTGTAAAATGAACATATTTATTTCCCCAATGATTTGCATACAATGTATAGCGTTGATTCTAGTTAACAATATATTTTAACAAGATTTAATACTTCCCATAAGAAAATTTCGTGGGTAGAATGGACTTTCAATTTTTCGAATACTGCAAAAATAAAATACAATAACTGGATTGATTTTTACCTTTTGATTCCACTATAAATATAATATAAATTGACCGTGTCTTGTAATCTACTTCTCCAACACATATGATCAATAAAAGTAAAAATACAAGCTACCTCACTACTGCAAATATAATCGAATATCGCGCAACTAATCATTTTCTAATCTACCAAGATGTCGACAAAAGTCTCCATGTAGTATTCTTATTCTTTTTTTTCTCTCCTTTTTTTTGCATTCTGAAAATAACCCGGAATTCCAAACTATGTATATGCAACTTTCACTTCTTGTTCGTTTGCAATTAGCTTCTTGTTTGTACACAAACCATAGGGATCCATGTATATTACGGCGATTTCAATCTAACATTAAAATGTAATATAATACGTTGAAACAACAAAGAATTAAATGGCCGCGATTGCGCTGATTATAGGCCGCGCGGGTACGTGTAATATTGGCAATTTTTTTTTTTTTTTTTTTGCATTTCCTCGCATTGATAGGTATCGTGAGAATATCGAATTTATGAAAAAAGTTATGTCTATATTTATTTCCATATGAGAATATTTCTCGTATTTTTTTATTGAGACGTTAATAATTTTCGTTTTGTTTCTTAATTACTTTTTCTGTCATTAAATTTCTTTATTTATTCTGTATTTTTTTTATTAGTTATTTATTTTTTTTATTTTTTGGGGTTTTATTTGTTCTATATTTATTTTTCTGTTTTTTATCTATTTTGTATTTAGTTTTCTGGTTTTTATTTGTTCTATATTTATTTTTTTGGTTTTTTATTTATTTATTTATTTTTTTTATTAGATATTTATTTTATTATTTTATTTATAAGTTCGTTTTGACTTTGGATTCAATATAAAGATGCAATTCTCCACTTGCGAACGCCAAGGTCACCGCTAGATGGCAGTTGAATCGATAAAATCACATTCCTCGCCATCTAGTGGCGACCTTGGCGTTCTCAAGTGGAGAAATTCATTTTCTCCCTCGAAACTTTTTTTTAATTAATAAAATACAAAAACTTATTGCTAATATTATTGAGAATAATTAATTTATTAATTAATTAAATACAAAAACTTATTGTTAATATTATTGAGAATAATTAATTTATTAATTAATTAAATACAAAAACTTATTGTTAATATTATTGAGAATAATTAATTTATTAATTAATTAAATACAAAAACTTATTGTTAATATTATTGATAATGATTTGAATGAACTTATTGATTATTTCATTAGTCATTTATATCTATCCACTTGTGAGATAATTCATTTTTGTCATAAATATAAATTTTTGATTAACAGAAAAAATAATAATTTTGCGATATAAGGTGTCATTTTTACATTTTCTGAATCATTGTGATAAAATAAATTATTGCCTCTATTATATAAAAGTTATGAGAGATGTATTTGAGCGGAGTAAATAAAAGATGCGATACGATTGATAATTTTTATTTCGTAACTTTGTTATATGTGAATAGGGCCCATTTTTTTTATTTTGTGCCGTATCAAAGCAAGAGGCTTGTCTGATAAGAGAAGTGTCATTGACATCCTGTTCAAGCAATTTTACAATATGTATAGAGATATACACTAAGCTCTCTTTCTTTCTCTCTCTCTCTCTCTCTCTCTCTCGAATTTGCAGCGCTATTTAGATCTCAATATAAAAATCACTTATTTGCACTTGTCAAACCAAAAAAAAAAAAAATCCCATTTAGAGACGAATTAGAAAGAATAAAAAATAATCGAAAACCATTTTTTTTCTTTCTTAATAAATTTTTGGAAATAAGAATTAAATTTAAATTTATTAACTTTAAATTTAAAAAATGCTTGTAGGAATAAAAGTGACAGTTTCTATTTCCCCTATAGGAGAGGAAATAAAGGGAATTGAAATTTCGATAATTTTAATATCAAAATAGAATAAACAATAAATCATATGTGCAAAGTTAACACATTTATTTTTCGTGTGTGAGCCTCTTGAATTATTCATACATAAAATATAAACGGTTGATTACTTTTTGAAACCGTTATATAAATAATTGATAGTTTGAGTGATTTTTCATGAAGAATACAAAAGAGATGTACAATAAACTATTCGTATGTACATTTGTATGTCTGTTGTGAAACAGGTATATTTATATTTATACAATGTATAATGTTAAAGCGTCGATCGTAAATGTTGTACAATCTCCTTTCTGCCAAACGTGTCTCGCTTTTCCAATACAGTTCGTAAATCATTGACAAACCCATATAGCCGAGGTGTATTATATTCGACTCTGTTATATTGACTTTTCAGAAATATTGTTACACTTCCTTTATCTCGAGACCTATTACTTTTGTATATACCAAGTGAATTCGATATTATATTAATCTTTCCTTTTCTCATTATCGATATATCTCACTCTCGATACTAGTTTGAAAATTTTTTTTCCTTTCGTCTCGATATTTATACCGTATTTTCTAATTTTTGTGTAGAAAAATTATTTCTCTTACTTTTTGTACGGAAAAAAATTATTATACTAAAATGAATGGAATTTTCTTATAAATATTTTGAAAAATTCTGAATGTAGTAGAAATTAAATTAAAAAGTAGAAAAAGAAATGTAAAAATTAGGGGGACATAGTCAAGGTTGGACCTTTGATTTTCAATGGTCCAACCCTGACTAAAGGGTCCAACCTTTATTTTCAAAAGGTACTAAAATTCTTCGCAGAAATTCAATTATGTTCCAAAATTTTTAAGAATTCTCGTATAAATTTCAATTATCTTCAGAAATAATAAAATACTTCTCCGAAATTCAATTATTTTCAAAAATTTTGGTAAATAAAATTGTTGGTAAAATTTCAATTATTTTCAAAAATTTTCCTCCTTTCAATGATTTCCAATATCTACTATTTTAATACAATTTTCCAAAAGAATTCAATTATTTAAAAGAAATTTAATAAAATTCACAGGAATTCAATTATTTACAAATTTTTTATAAATTTCTTAGTAACAATTCAATTATTTTCATAAATAATAAAATTTTTACAGAGATTCAATTATTTTCGTGAATAATAAAATTCTTTTTAGGAATTCAATTATTTTTTTTTTTTTTTTTTTTTTTTTTTTATTTTTATTTTATTGGATTCATATGTATGACCTTTCGGCCTTTTACATTTCCCGTACATAAATATTTTCTTCGAATCTTTAACATAAATAACTTAAATTAATTTAACACTAGATTTTAAACATTTAAATATCTTAAATTATAAACCGCTTTGTTGACCAAATTTTTTGCAAGCTTAAATAGGAATTCAATTATTTTCATAAATAATAAAATTTATTGCTGAATTTCAATTATTTTTAATTCAATTTTAATCGAATTCCTAAAAAAATGTAATTATTCTTAAAAATTTTATTAAAATACGCCAAGAGAATTTAATTATTTAAAAATTTTTTGATAAAATTCTTCATGGGATTTGAATTTTAAGAAACATTTAATTATTCAATAAATTATTTCTTTTGTATTAAAATAATTGAATTCCAGTGGAATTTTTTAATAAAAATTGATTTAAAAATAAATTTTAGTTGAAATTTCATATTATAATTGAATATTAAAAGCATTAGAGCGTGAATTTTTGTAGATAATTGAATTTTGAATTGGTTTAAAATTAAAATCTTTGAAAATCAGAATTTTTCATATATTTTTTTTTTATTTATTAAACTTTCTCAAAAAAATTAATTCCATAGAATTGTTACTCTATGGAATTAATTTGTTTTAGAAAGTTTAATTGCGGATATTTTTTTTTGAAATTATTTCAAGTTTTTATTTTCTAATACATATTTAATTGGAGAATTTACGTACATAATTGAAATTTCGTAAAATTGAATTGTAAACAAGTGAATTTAAAAATTCTGAAAGAACTTTTTTAAAATTATTAAAAATAATGCTTATAGAGAAAAATTATTATTAAAAACACGAAAAAAAATTTTAATTTGGAAAAGTTGCAAATATTATTGCAGAAATTCAATTATTTTCAAAAGTAATAAAATTCTTCACATAAATTCAATTATATTAAAAATTTTTTTAAAATCCTGGTCAAAATTACAATTATCTTTATAAATAATAAAATTTTTCTTCAATTATTTTAATAATTGTATTTAATTGTATTAAATTTTAAAATTCAATTATTTTTAAAAAAATGTTGATATCATTCTATGCAAACATTTAATTATTTTTATAAATAATAGAAATTTCACAGGAATTCTATTATTAACAAACTTTTTATAAATTTCTTTGCAATAATTTAATTATTTTCATAAATAATAAAATTCTTTTTAGGATTTCAATTATTTTCATAGTTAATAAAACTCATTCCAGAATTTCAATTATTTTTAATAAAATTTGTTTCGAATTCATCGAAATATGTAATTATTCTTAAAAATTTTATTAAAATTCGTGAAAAGACTTCGATTATTTAAAAATTTGTTCATTACGTTCTTTATGAGAATTCAGTTTTAAGAAATATTCAATTGTCCATTACATCATTTAATTTTGTATTTAAATAAATAATTAAATTCTCGTGGAATGTTCGGTTAGAAATTGATTTTAAAATGAATTTCAGTTAAAATTTTATATAACAATTGAATTGAATAAAAATAATGTTTATAGAGAAGAATTTTAGTTAAAAAAACGAAAAAAAAATTTTATTTGGAAAAGTTACAAATTTTTGCAGAAATTCATTGAATAGTTTAATAAATTATTTATTTTTGTAGTTAAATAATTGAATTGTAGTAGAATTTTGAAATAAAAATTGATTTAAAAATGAATTTCAGTTAAAATTTTAGATATTATAATTGAATTTTGAAATTAATTTTTTTTGAGAAAGTTTAGTTGTGGATTTTTTTATATTATTTGAAGTTTTTATTTTGTAATATATATTTAATTGAAGAATTTACGAATAATTGAAACTTCTTGAAATTGAATATTGTAAACAAATGGATTTGAAAATTGGCAAAGAACTTTTTCAAAAATTATCAAAAATAATTGTTTTAAAGAAGAATTTTAGTTAAAAATTTTTGAAAATAATAATTGAATTGACAATAATTTTAACACTTGGTCATTTTTAATTATTACAAAACATGAAGAAATCGAGTCGAAGACTCGGAGTTATGGATATCTTTATGTTTTATAGTTATGAAAAATTTATTTTATAGTTTTAACTAAAATGTTTTCTTATTCAACTCGGACTAGTTATCTTTTTGTCAGTAATTGGTCCGTAATTTTTCATTTTTGTTCCGTAAAGTCCGCTTATTTTCAAATACTTTCACTGGTTCGAGGCCTGTACTTGTCAAATTGTATATTTAAAAATTTAAGAAAAAATGAAAAAAAACCTAAATTTAAAATGAAATAAGAAGACAAGGAGAATTATATAATAAATGATGTGAAAAGTGTTGAATCTATTAAAAAAAAATTTTATTGTCGAGAATAACCCGCTTCTTGACGCATCTCTTCCTCGATTCCCAATGCGACTATTTTTAAACAGTTTGGCATCGGTTCAGATCTTTGCTTGATCTTTCACTGTCCTTCTTCATTTTTCTTCTTGCTCTCTTTTTTTCTTTTCACTCTTTTTTTTCTCTTTCGCTCTTCGCATACATTGTGAGTGTTTTTGTTTGTGTATGTGTTACAGACACAAGCGTTCGAAAATCACACGAGACCGACGAATAAAGCACGCGTTTATATATACGTGTATATACACGCTCGCGGGAATACAAAGTTGTTGGGAATGGGCAACGCGTGTGGTCCAAGAAAACACGGATAGCGCCCCAAGGAAAGACGCTTTCTTTTTTAATCTTATTTTTCTTATTGTTTCTCCTTTTTTTCTATTTCATTTCTCCCCCCTTTTTTTTCTTTTGTATTTAATTTTTAATTCGACTTTTCGCCCCTGTTGTTCAATTATTGAGGTTTTCTACTGAATTTTTTCTACTTTTCTTTTTTTTTTTGGTGATTACACACAATGTATAGACAGCGAACAGAATAAATTCTTTTTAGAAATTCAAATATTTTCATAAATAATAAAAAAGTATTTTAATTATTTTTGATTCAATTTTTTATTTAATTCCTCGAATGAGTTCAATTATTTAAAAATTTGTTGATAAGATTCTTTATAATGTTTATTAGAATCGAATTTTAAGAAACATTCAAGTATTGAATAAATTATTTATTTTCGTATAAATAAATAATTGAATTCTCGTAGAATTTTCTAATAAAAATTTGATTTAAAATTTTAGATAATAAAAAGAATTATTAAATAGAAAGAATTTTAGAGAAAATAATAATCCTTTACTTCACGTTGTAAAAATATTGGACATGATTTTTTTTTGTAGTTTAATTTTCGTGTTCTTGGTCCTTTGTTCTTTTGCTCTCTTGGAAGACCTGCATTTTTGTTGAGGAGAACTTCCGTCTAATTGGTAAGCAAGTCAACGAGACTGCCGTTTTTGGCGGTTGTAGTTTGTGAAAAAAAAAAAAAAAGAATCGATCGCGAAACTGTCTACTATTAGGACGCCCCATTTGGCAGAATACAATTTACGAAGATTAGAGAGGACGTTGGAAATTGGAATTTTAGTTTATTCGAAAAATTTATCGTTCCCTTTCAAAAATATCTTCTCTTTTCGCGCAAAAATTTCCATTCTATTAATTCTATAGAATTTTTCTGAATTATTCTATTCCATTATTTAGAATACTGCATATCCATTGTGTATAGCTAACAAATTCCATTTTTACGAAAAAAAAAATGTTTTGCTAATGATTTCTATTTAAAAAAACTTAAATATATTTAAAATAATATTTTATTATAAATGCAGTTACTCGGTATTCATTTTATAAATTTGTCCAGGTCATTGTCGATGATTACGAGTTTTTTTTTATTTTCCCACCCTTTTAGTTTAATTATACTTACGACAAAGTATTTATTATTAATATCTATTTTGCAACTTTTCGAGGTTATCATTCAGTTCGTTATAAAGAACTGTTTCGATAATAGTGTCGATAACAATATAGTAATAAATTCACTTTGAACTCCCACAATTCATTCTTGATTGTATTTTCAAAAGTTACTTTTATTTATTACTTTATAATTTATACTTTCTTCCTTTATTCGCAACAATTGCCTATTAGTGAAAAATTAATTAACCAGACTGTGAGAATCATTATTAATTAATTAATTAAATATTAATTAATTAAAATTAATATAAAAATATTTTATATTAATATTATTGAAATTAATAAAATCAACTAATAACTAATAATAAATAAAAATAATTATGAAAAACTTTCTAAACTCGTATAATTTAATTAATAAAGATCTTAAACTTCTTTCTTTGGCCTAACGGCCAAAAAAATAAGTTTAATGATAGATCGTCCAACATCCTTCCGGCAGGACGAAAAAGACTCAGGTGAGTCCCTCCGAAATCACTAAAGAAAACTAACATGGATTCAGATAAATAAAAAACGAAATATATCATTGGAAAGGTAACGAAACAAGCTTTCAGCGCATATAAATATCGAGCTTGTAAGTTCAAAACTAAGGGCTGGGTAGTTTGAAGAAGTTACATGTTCCAAAAATTCACATAATTTTTAGTCACAGAATGACGAAGCCCGGTCCTGCCGGCAGGACGCTTTTCGCTTTATTTAAGAGACTACCTAGCCCATATTTATAAATTTAAAAACTCGATATTTACATCATTTGAAAGCTTGTTTCATTACCTTTCCAACGATATACTTAGTTTTATATTTATCTGCTTCCATATTAATTTTATAGAGCAATTTCGAAGGGACTCGCGCCTGAGTATTACTCAAATATACTGAAAAATATTAAAAATGAATTTTTTTTTAATTAAAAAATTAGGTTTCATTCTTTGAACGTTTTTGAAGAGAAAGAGACTTGTCCGGTCAAAAAATATTGATTTTTAGGGATTTTACATAAAATTTACGAAAAAATGTTTTTTTCACTGTTTAGAAACATAGCAAGTTTGAAGGATTTGAAAAATGGTTAAAATATTATTATTTTAAAAAATAAAAAATATGGATTTTTTCGTCTTTTCGTCTACTTTAATCCCAAGGAGTGCCAGAAAAGAAAAGTTGAATTCCCTTTTTTTAAAAGCCTTTTTTTCGGAACGTCCTTCCGGCAGGATGGGCGTTTGGACGATTTATCATTAAGATCTTTATTAACTAAATAAAAATAATGATGCTAATAATATAAAACTTTTTTAAATTAATATTAAAATGAATATTAAAATATTATTAAAATTATTATTATTATTATTATTATTATTATTATTATTATTATTATTATTATTATTATTATTATTATTATTATTATTATTTTATTTAATATTCATTAAATAAAATAATAATAAAATATTAATAAAATATTAATAAAATATTAAATTCGAAATATTAAACTAATTGTAAGCTACATGTTCGGTTATGTTTATAAATAACAATTTAAAAATCCGATTCGATAAATGAATCAAAATAAAATAATCGTTCAACTATTCTTAATTTATTTCTATCTCCCTCACTGACAACTGAAAAAAAGAAAGGAGGAGGAGGAGAAATATCAAAACCGGATCAAATCAATTTCTCTCGCGATTCGAGATTAATGACAGTAATATGTCAATCAGTAGATTCGTCTCCATTTGTCACTCGGTTCCTATCAACGGCTCAGCTGATTCGTTACAACAAACCAAGATAAAAAAAAAATAATTGAACGTTCTCTCTCTCTTTCTCTCTACCAATATACAAACAATCACTTTGGAATTTTACTTAACGATAAGTAACCCTTTTTCTCTCTTCATATTATCAAATAAAGAAAAAAAAAATTCACGATTATCGTATAAATTAAAAAAAAAATCGTCTTTTTTTTAAATAAAAATAATGTCACTTATTGACGTTTCTCCTTCAACATTCGAGAGTTCATTATAATTTTGGATTGAATTCTCTTTGTAATAAAGTAATAAATTTCTATCTGAATTGATATCACACAAACACACGTGCTACGTATTAAACACAAATGCGAAAGACGAGATATATATATATATACAGTGGAGGTAAATAGCATCTCAAGGGGTCGTATTTCTATAATCAAACTCAACTTTTTCAATATAGGAAGACAAAAGGCGAACAAAAATCAAATAAATCCTCGTGAATTGGACATTGAAATTTACATAAATGAATTTTTTTTATACACTGATTCTTATCGAAATGAATTTTTCTCCGTGGAGTGGAGTTGTGGAAAGATATTTGGGAAACTTAATCGTGAGGAAGGAATATTTATTTTGGAAATGATAATATTTATTGATAGGAGAAAATATATTGTTTGAATGTAATCACAATAATTAATGGTTGGAATTTATTTTTGGTGTAGTTTGCGATAGTTTTGGCTAAAAAAAAAATAAAAAAAATGTCCTTTTTACTAGTAAAATTTTAACTTTCATTAGAAACCATGCTCGTCTGACTAAAACGGTTTTCACTACTGAATCTATGTTTGGATACAAAAAAAAAGTGTTGTCAATTAACCAGAACAGCTATTTATTACTTTTTATATTTGAATTAGTAGAAATGTTTACTAATTTGAATAAGTGACTGTCTTTTTGCTTTTGAAATTAGAAAATTTTACTAATAAATTAGTAAAAATTACTATTTATTAGTAAATTTTAGTATTTCAAAAACAAAAAGTAAATTTTACAAATAACTAGTAAATTTTACTAATAAATTCGTAGAAATTTTTGTTTATTAGTAAATTTTACTTTTTTAAAAACAAAAAGTTTAGTTTTAGAGAAGTAAATTTTTATGATCCTAAAGTTCTGAACGTTCAAATGAACGAAATTTATTTATTTTCTTCTTTAATTTAAATATTTATTACAATAATTTTTTGTCGATATAAAATAAATGAATTATAAAGTTTCTAAGTGTAAAATTTAAGTTTTTAATTTTTATTGCAAACAATAAATTATAAAAACATTTCTAATAAAAAGTGTTTCGTTCATTTGAACGTTCAAAACTTGTGGATCATAATTTTTGAGAAATTTCAATTCAATTTTTTAAGAATCTTTTTTTAAAATATTAATTGAATGGAAATTTTTTGAATTTTAATTAGAAATAATCAAATTTGTTAAAGAATCCGAACACAGATTTTAAGAAAAGTACGAAGTTTCAAAGAATTTTAATTTAATATTTAATAATCAATGGAATTTTTACGGAGGGTTATAATTATAAATTATTTTGTTAATTTAAAGGTAGTATTAAAGCTTCTAAAATATATCTAAAATGATTTATTTTATATAGAATTAAAAATTAAAATTTTCATTAATTAGTTGATTTAAAAAAAAATTCAATTTCAAATTTCTTTAAAAAAATGAAATTTAAAAAAGTTTAATTCAATATTTTATTTACAAAATGTTTTTTTTATTAGTAAGGGAAATACATTGTTACAATAATTTAATTGAAAGAAGAAATAAACAAATTTTATTTTTAATAAATTAATTCAGAATTTTAGAATAAAATTTACTCTCTAAATTTGAATTAGTAAAAATATTTACTAATTTGAATTAGTAATTGACTTTTTGTTTTTGAATTAGTACCTAAATTTTACTATTAAATTAGTAGAAATTAATATTTAACTTTTTGCTTTTAAATTAATAAATTTTATTAATAAATTAGTGAAAATTACTATTTATTAGTCAAATTTATCAATAAATTAGTAGAAATTACTATTTATTAGTCAAATTTACCAATAAATTAGTAGAACTTACTATTTATTAGTCAAATTTACTAATAAGTTTTACTAAAATTTAAAAAAAAATTTACTAACAAATTAGTAGAAATTACTATTTATTAGTAAAATTTACTAATAAATTAGTAGAACTTACTATTTATTAGTCAAATTTACTAATAAGTTTTACTAAAATTAAAAAAAAAAAATTTACTAACAAATTAGTAGAAATTACTATTTATTAGTAAAATTTACCAATAAATTAGTAGAAATTACTAAATTTAAAAAAAAAATTTACTAACAAATTAGTAGAAATTACTATTTATTAGTAAAATTTACTAATAAATTAGTAGAAATTACTAAAATTTAAAAAAAAAATTTACTAACAAATTAGTAGAAATTACTATTTATTAAGTAAAATTTACTAATTGAGAAGCAAAAAGTCAGTCACTAATTCATATTACCAAATATTCTTACTAATTCAAATTTTGAGAGTTTAATCGATAATTATCTACAATCCGTGATAATCCATAGAATAAAAAGTGTGAAAGTGAGAAAAACTATCCTTTTTTTTTGTCTGGCGTAAATTTGAGAAGAACACTTCGAGTGGATGTATATCTTTTTCTCTCTCTGGATGCAGGGTCGCGTTAATTGGACGGATGATGCCGCTAAATCCTCGGGACCCTAAAAGCCAGTTCAGACAAGCTCAACACCCACCGGCTCGCAACCGAAGTGCTTTGTCAGAAATTAGAGAGAAAGTACTCACCCATATAGTTGCATTTTATAGTGATGGTGATGGTGGTAGTTTTTTTTTATTCTTTCCTTCTTCTTCTTTTTGTTTTTTTTTTGTTAAGGAAAAAAAGAGCTTCGCGCGCACTGCAAAAAACCATGCACGAGACTGGAAAAAAAGGGGGAGGGGTCTAGGTTATACTTTTTTTTTCTGAGGAAAAATAAATTTACTCTTGGGACTATATTCGGAAAATAAAACTTTTTTTTTCTCTCTCTCTCTTTCTCTGGATAAGAAAAAGCCTCTTTTGCGAGAGAATTAATCCAATTCAAGAAGCAAGGTAAAAACTACGCGACCATAATTAGCTGTGAAGAAGAGAGAGAGAGAGAAAGAAAAGATTTATTCACCTGCGGTATTTTTCCTTAAAATGCGAAACTTGACTCGTTTAAATTCCCATAAATTGTTTTTTTTTTTTTTTTGCAAAAAGCGGAAATTAACTGTTACTTTTATTTATTGTCCACAACTTTCAAAAGGAGCTTTGCTAATTTTTCCAGTTATTGATTTCAACTTTTTTGTTCGATTTTTATTTTTTTCTATTTATTTTTATTTAGTGAATAATTGTACTTAGAAAATTTCAAAAATAATTGATTTTCAGAAAAGAATTTTATTATTTATAGAGACAATTGAATTTTTGTCAAGAATTTTATCAAACTTTTTGAAGATAATTGAATTTTTTCGAAGTATTTCATTACAATCTAAAAAGAATTTTAGTTAAAAATTCAGAAAATATTTTAATTTTTGAGAAGTTACAAATAATATTAGCAATTTTTAGAAATAATTGAATTTTAAAAAGGTTTCAAATTAAAATTTTCAAAATTTGAATTTTTATACCTTTTATTAACAATTGAACTAATTTTTTTTGAAATTTAAATTCCAATTCTTTTGTAATTAGTTGAATTTTTTAATATATATTTAATTATTAATTATTTAACTATTAAAAATAATTTATTTAGAGATTAATTTTACTTAAAAACACTAAAAAGAATTGCCCTTTGGAGAAGTTACAGTTTCTGCAATGATTGCAGAAATTCAATTATTTAATAAAATTCTTCGCAAAAATTTAATTATGTTCGAAAATTGAAAAAAGTTTTTCTCAAAAATTTCAATTATCTTTATAAATAATAAATTATTCTTTTCCAAAATTCCATTATTTTCAAAAATTTTAATACAATTCTCGTCAAAATTTAAATTATTTTCAAAAATTGTTCTCAATTCATTGTTTTGCAATATTAAATATTTTAATAAAATTTTCCAAAACAATTCAATTATTTAAAAAAAAAAATTCATAAAGTTCTACGCAAACATTTAATTATTTTCATAAATAATAAAAATTTTACAGGAATTCAATTATTTACAAATTGTTATAAATTTCTTTGCAATAATTTAATTTTTTCATAAATGATAACATTTTTTACAGGGATTGAATTATTTTCAAAAATAATAAAATTCAATTATTTACATAAATAATAAAACTCATTGCTGAATTTCAATTATTTCTAACACAATTTTAATCACATTTTCTCAACAAATGTAATTATTCTTAAAAATTTTATTAAAATTCGTCGAAAAAATCCAATTATTTAAAAATTTGTTGATAAAAATCTTAATGAAAATTCAATTTTGAGAAACATTCAATTATTAAATAAATTATTTACTTGTGTATTTAAATAATTAAATTCTTGTAGAATTTTCAGTTGAAAATAAATTTAAAAATTAATTTCAGTTAAAATTTTAGATAATAATTGAATTTCGGATATTTCTATACTATTTTAATAAAATTTTTCAAAAGAATTTAATTATTTTAAAAAAAATTTGATAATATTCTACGCAAACATTGAATTATTTCATAAATATCTAATAAAAATTTCACAGGAACTTAATTGTTTACAAATTCTTATAAATTTCTTTGTAATAATTCAATTTTTTCATAAATAATAAAAATTTTTACAGGGATTCAATTATTTTCGTAAATAATAAAATTCTTTTTAGGAATTTAATAATTTTCATATATAATAAAACTCATTGCTGAATTTCAATTATTTCTAATACAATTTTAATAAAAATTTCTCGACAAATAATGTAATTATTTTTAAAAATTTTATTAAAAAAATTATTTAAACTTTTTGATTTTAAGAAGAATTTTTGTTAAAAATTTTAGAATAAATATCCAGAATTAAAATTGAAAGTTCTGTTACTATTATTACCCCAGTATTTTTAATTGCCTCGTTTAAAAAAAAGAAAAATTGTCAAAAAAAAGAGTAAAAGAAGAGAAAGAGATGAAAAAAAAATTGAATAAAATCCCGAAGTCGTGGAAAATTTTTAAAGATTAGTAAAAAAAAAAAAAATAAAAGAATGCTACTCGGGGTAAAAAGCGGGAAGAATAGTGACATGTTTTATTGCAGGTGCATAAATATGTCATCTAAAGCGTGAAAACAAATATACAGAGGGAGAAAAGTATTGCGACTGATAAAGGAACGACGAGAATAGATCCTGCTGTATATACGAATTGAAATTGGAGTGCATTTAATTAACAATCGCAATTTTTTACACGTCTCGACGACTCTCGCAGAGAATGACACTCGAATATTTGTGTAGCCCTCCGAGTCATTCTCTTCTGGTTTTTCTTTCTCTTCACTGTTTTTATTTTTATTTTTATTTTTTTTTTTGTTTTTATTTTTATTTTATTATACGAACACGTCCCTGAGAGAACAGAGAAAGAGAGAGAGAGAGAGAACGACGATACGTTAAAGTTGAAATTATCTCACAACGAGTTTCCTTTCACGGCTTACCGCAACTTCAATTAAATTTCGCCTCTTCATATACTACATTGACGCGAATATTTCGACAGAAAATATTTTCAGTCCACATTTAGAATCAGATGATTTTTTTTCTTTTTTTTTAAGGGAAAATTTACATTAAATAATCGTGATTTATTTCACTTAGAAAATTGAAATGTATAAAGTGAAGTGAAATGGGTTTAAAATTACTTTTTGTATAATTGTATGTATTCTAATTTTACTTGTGATTTTTTTTTTTTTTTTTTTTTTTTTTTTTTTTTTTTTTTAATATAATGGAGGAAGAATAATGTTTCCAATATTGTATAAGCTTTCTCAATTTTAATTAAAAAAAAAAGCCTTTTTCGTCAGATAATCTCCAATTGGATCTCTGGGAATTAAAAATGTTGTATATCCCGAGGCTCATAACCCTTTTGGACGAATTCAAAACCAATTAAAAAGTTGGTTTCGTTTCGAACTGAAATGAAATTAAATACAGCTTTTCTTATATTCTTTAATTAAAAGTCGTGTTAGTGACACATTAATTATTATTTGAATTTCATTGGTTTTTAATTTCTTCCTTTTTTCTTCTCTTTTGGCGATTCTTTTAGAGTGAGGTGTCTAAATATCTAGATCGTCAAAATCATTGTTTAATTTTGTCACCTATTTCAAATATTTTACCTATTTTTACTATTTTTACATTTTGTAAATTTTCCAAATATTTTAAATCTAATATTTAGTTTTTAAACTTTTAAAATTAATTTGTTTTTTAATAAATCTTATAATTATATTTTGCTAATCATATTATTTATAAAATATTTAACTATTAATTTTTTCTTCATCACTATTATTATTTTCTTTAAATTTTAAATTTTCGAATTTCCATGAATAAAAAATTCTCCGTAAGAATTCAATTAATTTCAATTAAATTCTAATGGAATTTCTCGATGGAACATTATTTTGAAAAATTTACTAAATAAAGTGTGAAAATAATGTAAATTAAAAATTATTAGTTAGTTGAGAATTAATTCTTTTAATACAAAAAAAAAATATTTTTTTCAATGACATACAAAATGAATTAAGTAACAAAAATATCGACGTTCATTTGACAATTTAAAACTTTAGGAAAATTTTTATTCCAACTCTCTAATTTTGAATTAGTAAAATTCTTTACTAATTTGAATTAGTAACTGACTTTTTGCTTTTGAATTAGTAAATTTTACTAATAAACAGTAATTACTATTAATTTATTAGTAACATTTACTAATTCAAAAGCAAAAAGTCCGTTACTAATTTAAGTTAGTAAATATTTTTACTAATTTAAATTTACAGAGTAGATAATTTTACATATAAATTAGTAGAAATTACTATTAATTTATTAGTGAAATCTGGTAATTCAAAAGAAAAAGTCAGTTACTGATTCAAATTAGTGAACATTTTTAATATTTTATTTTTAGTATTTTACTTCTAAAAATAACAAAACCATTTGTTGAATTAAAAAATATTCTCGTCTGACTAAAATGGCTTTTACTACTGAAACTAAATATTGATAAAAAATTGTTGTCTAACTATAATGCCCTTTTACTACTAAAATAATTGAATTAAAAATATTCTCGTCTAACTAAATCTTTTGAATTAGTAAATTTTACTAATAAATTAATAGAAATTAATATTTATTAATAATTAACTTTTTGCTTTTGAATTAGAAAATTTTATTAATAAATTAAAATAAATTACTATTTATTAGTAAAATTTACCAATAAATTAGTAGAAATTAGTATTTATTAGTAAAATTTATTAATAAATTTTCATAAAATTTTAAAACAAAATGTTACTATTAAATTAGTAGATGTAACTATTTATTAGTAAAATTTACTAATAAATTAGTAGAAGTTACTATTTATTAGTAAAATTTACTAATAAATTAGTAGAAGTTACTATTTATTAGTAAAATCTACTGATAAAAAAACAAAATAAGTCAGTCAATTATTCAAATTACTAAATATTTTTACTAACAAATTAGTAGAAATTACTAGTTATTACATATTAGTAAAATTTACTTTTTGTTTTTAATATAGTAAATTTTACTAATAAATAGTAATTTCTACTAATTTGTTAGTAAAACTTTCTAGTTAAGAAAAAAATAATTAAAAAAAGGATCTCCTTCCTAAAATTCGATATAAACAATATGTAAGAAATGCATTGTAATAATTTCTTGTCTCATTTTTCGACAATGTTTTATGTTTCCGTTATGACGCACTAAATACGCCCTTTTGACGTTTCGTGAATTGTGCATAGAAACCACGAAACACGGTCCCGTGATTAATAGAAGGGTCTCGAAATACGATGCGAATTTTGGCGTCACGGTGTCTGCATTTCAGACTGCATTGTTTTGCAAAGCATGAAATTTCGTACGCAGCAGTAGTGCGATACGGTCACGAAAATTTTGCAAAAGCAGGAAGTGCATGTCCGCCCTATTTTTTTTTTTTTTTTTTTTTTTTTGCCAATGGGGAAAGGGGAGGGGGGGTGTTTAATTTACGTGAGTATCTGCTTTTTCTTTTCCCTCTGCATGGTTTATCAAAAAATTCTTGAACCATAATAAGTTCATGGTAAACTTTTCCCTTTCTTCTTCTTCTTCTTCTGTTTTTTGGGTGAAAAATGGGATAATGGACCGGAAATGGTCAAATTACTTTAATGTTTGCAATGAAAATTGGTGAGAATTTTATGTAGTATTATACTTTGAAAGGAGAGAGGATTTTTAATAAAGTTGGATAATTTTAAATTCATGAGTATACTTGGAACCAGTTTTGTTAATAATGTTCTTCTGTTTTTGTTTCAGGTAAGAAAGAATTGTCCACTCTTGACTGGTTTATACAGAATAAAAGGGGGAGAAAAAGTAGCTGCGTTTGCTTTATTGAGTTTGTTCACGTAGTATTGAAACATTCCACTTGTAAGTAGTTTTTTGATTTTTTCCTATTTTCTTGAATTTTTTGAGGATTTTTTTAGAAAATAAAATATATTAGATAGACAGAAAAATTTTCGTAAAAGGCTCGAACTAGGTCCGTGAATCCCGTAAAAGTCCGTAACTTTGCTTGAAGTCCGTAAAAGTCAGTTTTTTGAACAAAAAGGTCCGTAAAGTCCGTAATTTGAAAGAAAAAAAATGAAAAGTTCGTAAATTATACGATACAATTTGGAAAATTTTAGAGAAATTAGAAATGAATGCAGAAATTCAATTATTTTCAAAGGTAATAAAATTCTTCGCAAAAATTCAATTATGTTCAAAATTTTTTTTTAAATTCTCGTGGAAATTTCAATTATCTTTAGAAATAATAAAATTCTTCTCCGAAATTCAATTATTTTTAATAATTTTGGTAATTAAAATTGTTTTCAAAATTTCAAATATTTTCAAAAAATTTCCACTTTTCAATGATTTTCAATATCTACTATTTTAATAAAATAAATAATTTTTCCAAAATAATTTAATCATTTAAAAACAATTTTAATAAAATTCACAGGAATTCAATTATTTACAAATTTTTTTTAAATTTCTTCGCAACAATTCAATTATTTTCATAAATAATAAAATTTTTAGAACGATTCAATTATTTTCGTAAATAATAAAATTCTTCTTAGGTATTTAATTATTTTCATAAATAATAAAACTCATTGCTGCAATTTCAATTATTTTTAACACAATTATAATCAAATTTCTAGAAAAATGTAATTATTTTTAAGAAATTTACTAAAATTCGTCAAGAGAATTCAATTATTTAAAAATGTTTTTTGATAAAATTCGTTGAGATAATTGAATTTTAAGAAACATTCAATTACTTAATAAATTATTTCTTTTTGCATTTAAATAATTGAATTCTAGTAGAATTTTTTGATTAAAATTGATTTAAAAATGAATTTCATTTGGAATTTTATATTATAATTGAATATTAAAAGCATTAGAGCATGAATTTTTAGAAATAATTGAATTTTTAAAATGTTTCAAATTAAAATCTTCTAAAAATCTGAATTTGGCATATTTTTAACTAACAATTCTGAGGAATCAATTTCCTTAATATAGTTTAATTGTGGATTTTTTTTGAAATTATTGAAATTGAAATTTTGTAAAATTAAATTGTAAACAAATGAATTTGGAAATTCTCAAAGAACTTTTTCAAAAATAATTAAAACTAATGCATTTATAGAAGAATTTTAGGAAAAAAACATTTAATTTTGGTGAAGTTACAAATTATTGCAGAAATTAAATTATTTTCAATTCTTCGCAAAAATTAAATATTGTTCAAAAATAATAAAATTCTTCTTCGGGATTTAATTATTTTCACAAATAATAAAACTCATCGCAGAGTTTCAATTATTTTTAATACAATTTTAATCTAATTTCTCCAAAAATAAAATAGAGAAAATAGAAAATTCTTTATGGAATTGAATTTTAAGAAAATTTGAATAATTCAAATATTCAATAAATTATTAATTTTTGTAGTTAAATAATTGAATTCTAGTAAGATCAAGAGAATTCAATTATTTAAAAATGTTTTTTATAAAATTCTTTATGGGAATTGGATTTTAAGAAAAATTCAGTTATTCAATAAATTATTTATTTTTGTATTTAAATAATTTAATTTTCTTTAAATTTTCTAGTAAAAGTTGATATAAAATGAATTTCAGTTAAAATTTTAGATAATAATTAAATATTAAAATCATTAGAGCGTGAATGTTTAGATTTTTAAGAATAATTAATTTTTTTTGGAGCAATTCCTGTAAAATTGTATTAAAAAGATTGAAATCCTGCGATGTATTTTATTATTTATGAAAATAATTGAATTATTGGGAAAATTTTATTAAAATGTTTAAAAAGAATTGAATTTCTGTGAAAAATTTTGTTATTTCTAGAAATAGTTGAATTCTCGTGGAAAACTTTTTTTTTGAAAATAATTGAATTTTTCGATTAATTAATTCAACATAGTTTTAAAAATAATTAAAATTCTTCCATGAGTTTCATTAATTATAAAAAATAATTTAATTATTGCTTAGAATTTTTTCAAAAATTTTTTTCAAAAATTGAATTTAAATAAAAAATGTGAAGAACGGTATACAAATTTTGTTAAATAATAAATAGTAGATTTTAATAGATGAGTGCGAAGCCTGGAAAATATAAATAAAAATAGAAACAAAAGAAGGAAACAGAAATTAAAAAATAATAGAAATGTAATAATATTAAGAGAATAGAAAAAATATGTAAATTGAAATAAGAATTGAAAGTAGAAGTAAAAATACAAACAAAAGAATAAAATACAAAAAAATAGAAGTAATAATAATAATAAGAGAATCGAGTGATTTTCTTCTTCCATTGGAGAAAAATTGCATGGAGACAAAAATACAAAAAAATGTTGAGAGAGAGAGAGAAAAATCCTCTTTTCTTTTGTGCTGATATTAAAAGTCAGATGTTGTGAAAATTATTCGCGAAACAGTGTGGCACGTTCGAAATATCCCTCTGACTCTCTTTCTCGTTATTTCATGACTAGTTCACGTGAACTCGATCGTTTCTACGTGTTTCCGATTCTCGTATCCCCTATTCTTTTAAACATACGATTCAAAATTGCCTCCGCGCCGTATTGCCATGAAATTGCGACCTTATATTCAGAATCTGAGCCGCGGTAGAGCGCGCGAGGCAAGGGAAATGAAATCGAATCGAGAATCACATTTTCAAGAGCTCTAAAAACGACCCATGGACGTTAATAAACGTATGTTTCGTGCACATTGGATATAAATGCATATCTCGAGAAATAAATGAATTGGAAGGATGTACTTGGAATAAATGGTCATACATTTAGAAGGGCGCCATATGAGAAAATCATAAAGTCTTTAAAACAGAGAATAAAGGCGAAAGCCTTTTTTTTCTTTTTTAAAAACTTTAACAATTTTTAATTCTTCCTTTAATTCTAGAATTAAAAAGGTCGAAAAAAAGGTGAAAGTCTTTTTTTCCTTTTTTAGGTTTTGTTCCTTTAATAACTAAATTTTGAAAGCATCGAATAGATGCAACAGTATTTGTAATATTTTATAAATTATTTATTTATAACTAATTTTACTAGAATAAAAATTTATTCATTCTTTCATTCATTAAAAAATAATTTTCAAAAAATAAATAAATCCCGGATAATTTACAATATGGAAATTTGTTTTTCTTTCCGAAAGTTACGGAGGATTATATGGTTAGAAGTTTTGTCTAACATGATAAGGAAATATAGCGATAAAGTTCATTATGAATGGTTGAAAGAGGAGAATGAGAGAGAATAGGAGAGAAGGAGGGAAAATGAGAGAGAAGAAGAGAGAATGAAAGAGAGAGAGAGAAGGGTCTAGACGGATGAAAGATGATGTGAGTCTGAGGGATTGAAATAATAAGAGATATGAACAAGAATGTCATGTCGATTTTAGTTGAAAGGAAGAGCAACACCTTATCTTGGTTATAAGGGTCGTATTTGTGACTCTATCGGTTGGGTATGAAACAGAAATTCACAACAATTGTGCAACTGTCACGCGAAAGAGAAAGAGAGTGAGTGAGTGAGTTGACGGTTAGTTCCGCGACGTTTGTCGTCGACGTTGCACTGATACTGTCACATTCAGTCGCAATGCGTTCACCAAATGACACACGCTTTCCACTATACTCTTCCATTGTGCCTCTTTCAAACGTGGACACTCTCCTGTTTACATCATTTCTCCCCAGGAAATTGAATATTATCGAACGAGCTTTTTCCACATCCACATTTGCTATAATTTTACCTCGAATTTTTACATTTTTGTTGTGACAAAAAGAAAAAACTTTTCTTTATTCGATCCAACCGAATATTTTTCCATATTTACTACAAATAAAAAACTTTTCTTTATTCGATCCAACCGAATATTTTTCCATATTTACTACAAATAAAACACTTTTCTTTATTCAAGCCTCGAACCAGTGAAATGTATTTGAAAATACGAACGTTACGGACCAAAAATGAAAAATTACGGACCATTTACTGAGTCCGAGTAGTCAAATAATAGAAAATTTTAGTTAAAACAATAAATTAAATTTTTCATAAATATAAAACATGAAGATATCGATAACTCCGAGTCTCGATTTCTTCATGTTTTATAATAATTAAAAATGACCGAGTGATAAAATCATTATCAATTCAATTATTATTTTCAAGAATTTTCAACTAAAATTCTTCTTTAAATCAATTATTTTTAATAATTTTCGATAAAGTTCTTTGACAATTTTCAAATCCATTTCTTTACAATATTCAGTTTTACGAATTTCAATTATTCGTAAATTCTTCAATTAAATAAATATTAGAAAAAAAAACTTCAAATTATATTACAAAAATTTAATTAAACTTTTTCAAAAAAATTAATTTCACAAATCAATTATTCTTTTCAAAATTTAATTATTTTTGAAGACTTTTTGCAATTTAATGATTTTCAATATCTACTATTTTCATATAAGTAATTTCCAAACAGAATTCAATTATTTAAAAAAAATGTTTGTAAAAATCTTCGTAAGAATTTAGTTTTTTTTTCATGAATAATAAAAATTTCTCATCAGGAATTCAATTATTTAAATTAGAATTGGCATAAAATTACAATTAGTCGAAAGAAATCAATTATTTACAAAATTTTACAAAATTCTTCTCAAGAATTAAATTACTTTTATAAATACATATTTAAATTCTTTATCATGAATAATAAAATTTTTTTTTGGTCATGAAGTTTAATTTTTTGATAGCTACTTTTTTTTTAGTTTGAAAGCTAGCTACTTTTTTAAAATTAATTATCGGATGCGAAGTCTGATTTTCTTTTTTGTTTCTATTTCTATTTTTTCTATTCTCTTATTATTTTTTAATTTGTTTTCTTTTTTTTTGTTTTTATTTTCAATTTTTTTATTCCAATTTACTTTTACGATTTCTCCACTTTTAATTTCGAAAAAAGAATTTGTAAAAATTGTCGTTGAAATTAACTTTTTAAAAAATTAAAATTTAATACTAAACGAAAAATACTCGACTTAGTCAGTCGAGTATTTTTTGTTAAGTATTAAATTTTAATTTTTAAATTTCTATTTAATAGAATATAGTAATAAACGGAAGAAAAAAATAAAAGCGGATATTTATTGAAAATGTGTGCTTTTAAAGTGAAAAATAATTTTCAGGCGCAAGACGTTCGCGGCTACAAACTTTATTGCTAATAGGGTGTTGCCCGGTTAATTTCCAACTTGAGCAAGGCAGAACAATTTAAGCAAAAGTTCGTAAAGTTTTTGAGGGCGTGTTTAAATTTTATTACCCCTCGCGCGTTAAATTTGCATGGAAATTTTCGCGAGTTACCACAAGAAATGAGAAAGACGGCTCTTTCTCTCTCTCTCTTTTTGGTAAAGAGTAGAATTAACTTTGTTACGCTTAATGACCGTCAAGATCCGTTGAATCTAAAATGTGTCCCACTCAAATTTTCTCCGAATTCCAACAACAACAACAACAACAAACAATGACAATCAAACACAAATAGTGTATAACTTTATTCGTAAATAATTCTCTCTCTTCCTTTGAAACTTTTTTTTCTTTTTTGTTCTTTTCCTTTTTGGATTTTAACAAATATTTTCCATTTTTTGTTTTTCTTTTTGATTTTAACAAATATTTTTTCGTTTTTGTTTTTTCTTTTGATTTTAACAAATATTTTTTTCTTTTCTGCTTTTCCTTTTGATTTTAACAAATATTTTTTTTGTTGGTTTTGTTTTTGAATTTATTTTAACAAAAATTGTTTACTCAAAGGCAAAAATGAACTACGAATGTTAGAATGAAACTCCTTTTTTTCCCTCTCTGTCTGCCTCTACCTTTGTCCTTGAGAAATTTTGTACAGATATTGCTTAAAATACCATAATATTCCAAGAAAAGAGTCTTGCTCTAAGGGAGAAGTAAAATTTTTTTACTCCGCCTTTAATGAGTTTTTTTTCTCCTTTTTTTTGTCTTTCAAGTTGTTTCCTTAATTAAGTCTGTCTCTTGAAACAAACTGTATTTCGTAAAAAATTAAAAATAGCAATAAACCAGGGAATAAAGTGAAAATTTTAAAGAAAATTATTCTTATTATGTACATTCACTATACCAAATATTTATTAAAAAATATTAAATATATTAAAATATATTAAATATATTAAAAAATATATTATATATATTAAAATACCTTATATATATTAAAATACCTCATGAAAAAAATATTCAATTTAAATAATAAAAAAAATACTGTAATTAAATTGATATTAATAAATAAATTTTAATTTAGAAAAAAAGAGAAAATATTTTCTCACAAAAATATGGGAAATGTGTATATATATATTATGAAAATTGAAAAATGTATGTTTCAAGTGTGAAGGGTTGAAAATTAAAAATGCGCAAGAAAGAAAGACAAAGGCTCACACTCATCGCTGCAAAAAACGGAAAATTTTAATAAATTTTTTAAGCACCATGGAGAAACCAATTTTGTAGAAAGTTTCATCAACCTAAATGTCGTCTTTTGAATAAGGATTGTGTCCCTTGGTGGATATAATTCCGACAGGACTTTGAATAGGGGGGTTAAAATTTTGTCAGTAATGGAGGTCGCAGATGGTGCTTTAACCCTTAAACTCCTACTATGGCAATAAAAACGTGCGTATTTTTTTTTCTTTTTTCTCATCCAAAAAAAAAAAAAAAAAAAATGAAAAAAAGAAAAACACGAAAATATTTCATGAATATTTATAGCCAGATGAACAACATTATAAAAAGACATTTTATTTTCAAATTACTTCTTGCTCTCCACTTTCCTTCGCATTGGATTTTACTTGTCTGACCAAAAATAAGTTTTTCTACTTTGATTATATTTCAATAAAATTCTTCTATTTTTCTGTTCATCTTAAATTTTTTTTATTTACCTCTATTACTTTATTTTTTGTTAAGTATTGTTATTTTATAATAATAACTTTATTTTATAAAGTTTTTCGAATTAATTATTTACTTATTTTTTATTTTTTTTATTTATTTAATTTTTTTTAATTTTTTTTATTTTTATTTATTTTTTATTTTATTTTATTTTTTTTTATTTTATTTATTAAAATTTTTTTTATAAACTTTATTTTATAATAATAACAATAAATTATTATTGTTATTATATTTTTATTGTTTTATTTTTTGTCTGTTTTTATGATTCTTTCCAAGTGTGAGAGTCCTTTTGTGTCTAGTTTCTATTGTCTGACCAAACTCTGGCTATTCTACTTCGGGAAATCTCTTGAAACGATTGATTCTAAATAAAGGAAGAAAATCTTTGCTTAATTTACATTTTTTATTACAAATATATTAAATTTACACGTACATTTCTCAAAATTACAAAATTTTTCTTTATTCAACAATTTTTGCATATTTAATTAATTATTATTTTTCAACAAAGGAAAATCGTTATTAAAAAGTTTGATAATTGAATAATTAAACAAATTCGACTTTTTATTGTTTTTAAACTATAAATTGTTGTAATAAACAGTCATTTGCAACTACTCTTGATAATATTGAGAAATTAATTAATTAAAGATGAAAAAGATAAATAATTCTTTAAAAAAAATTAATCACAATAAAAATTATTGTAAACGTTTTTACTATAATTAAAATTTAGATAGTAGATATAAAATTAAAAACTAAATTAAATTCAAATAATAATAATAATAATTTACAAAACCGGAAAGTACAAAAATTAAATGAATATTAAATCGAGTGAACAAAATAATAAAACCAGAAATATTTTTAGAAAAAAAATGTAAAAATTTAAATTAAGAAAATTGAATGAAATAATCAAAAGTAAAAATTAAATTAAATACCTAGAAAAAAATAGAAAATTATTTTAAATTAAAAAAATAGCGAACAAGTGAAAACGAAAAGAAGAGCACATTAGAGAGCATTCCATAAGAGTTAAAAAACCGTTTATTTTTAGACAGACTGTGTGACAGACGCATTGGTCGACTTTTTGGGACTTAATGTCGCCTTCTCGTGCATAAATTAGGCAAACTACATGTTTAAATGCAAAGAAACTTTCTCGCGAAGTGAGAATGAGAAACCCAAAGAGGGGTTACAGAGAAAAAAAAACACACACACACAGAGAGAGAGAGAGAGAGAGAAAGATGATCGTCTGGCGTCTGTTTGTTCTAAATATGCATGTGACAATTTTGCCATTCTCAGTATATATGTATATGAGAAAAAGAAGAAGAAGAAGTTTACAATGTAACCATTTATTCGTGTGTGGGTGAATGGCGGCAGCGACCTCCAAATTGAGTCACGTCTGCTCCAAAGGCCGTGTTAGATATTTTATGATGCGAGCGGAATATTTAACGGGAGCAATTTAAGGTATTTCCTACTACCTCTTCTCGCACCCATTCCCAGTCATTTATTCATATATGAGAAAATTATCATAGTTTCCAATACTTAACGAAAGTTATTATTATACAATTCTCACAAGTTGAGCGAATTTCAAATATTATGTTAAAATATTTGCACGCGGATTTTTTTTTTATTGAAATCTGTAAAAGTCAGTTTTTTTGAAAAAAGGTCCGTAATTTTATTGAAAAAGAACGAAAAGTTCGTAAATTGTACGATATAATTTGGAGAATTTTAGAGAGATTACAAATGAATGCAGAAATTCAATTATTTTCAAAGGTAATAAAATTTTTCGCAGAAATTCAATTATGTTCAACATTTTTTTTTTAAATTCTCGGGGAAATTTCAATTATCTAGAAATAATAAAATTCTTCTTCGAAATTCAATTATTTTCAAAAAATTTTGATAAATAATATTGTTGGCAAAATTTTAATTATTTTCAAAAATATTCCTCTTTTCAATGATTTTCAATATATACTATTTTAATAAAATTTTCCAAAAGAATTCAATTATTTAAAAAAAAATTAATAAAATTCACAGGAATTCAATTATTTTCAAATTTTTTTTATAAATTTCTTCGCAACAATTCAATTATTTTCATAAGTAATAAAATTTTTACAGGATTTCAATTATTTTCGTAAATAATAAAATTCTTCTTAGGAATTCAATTATTTTCATAAATAATAAAACTCATTGCTGCAATTTCAATTATTTTTAACACAATTTTAATCAAATTTCTAGAAAAATGTAATTATTTTTAAAAAATTTACTAAAATTCGTCAAAAGAATTCAATTATTTAAAAATGTTTTTGATAAAATTCGTTGAGATAATTAAATTTTAAGAAACATTCAATTACTTAATAAATTATTTCTTTTTGCATTTAAATAATTGAATTCTAGTAGAATTTTTTAATAAAATTTGATTTAAAAATGAATTTCAGTTAAAATTTTAGATATTAATTGAATATTAAAATCAATATAGCGTAAATTTTTAGAAATAATTGAATTTTGAATTGGTTTCAAATTAAAATCTTTTAAAAATCTGAATTTGGCATATTTTTAACTAACAATTCTGAGGAATCAATTTCCTTAATATAGTTTAATTGTGGATTTTCTTTGAAATTATTGAAATTTTGTAAAATTAAATTGTAAACAAATGAAATAATTTTATTTTTATTTGAAATTTAATTATTTTTAATAATTTTGGTAATTAAAATTGTTTTCAAAATTTCAATTATTTTTAAAAAATTTCCTCTTTTTAATGATTTTCAATATCTACTATTTTAATAAAATTTTCCAAAATAATTCAATCATTTAAAAACAATTTAATCAAATTCACAGGAATTCAATTATTTACAAATTTTTTTTTAAATTTCTTCGCAACAATTCAATTATTTTCATAAATAATAAAATTTTTACAAGGATTCAATTATTTTCGTAAATAATAAAATTCTGTTTAGGAATTCAATTATTTTTATAAATAATAAAACTCATTGCTGAATTTCAATTATGTTTAACACAATTTTAATCGAATTGATAGAAAAATGTAACTATTTTTAAAAATTTTATTAAAATTCGTCAAGAGAATTCAATTATTTAAAAATGTTTTTTATAAAATTCTTTATGATAATTGAATATTAAGAAACATTCAATTATTCAATAAACTATTTCTTTATTCCAAAGACTTATTCTTTTATAAATTATTTCTTTTTGTATTAATGCAATTGAATTCTAGTAGAATTTTGATTTAAAAATGAATTTTAGTTGAAATTTTATATTACAATTGAATATTAAAAGCATTAGAGCCTGAATTTTTTTAAATAATTGAATTTTTTAAATGTTTCAAATTAAAATTTTTTTGAGAAAGTTTAATTGCGTATTATTTAAAAATTATTTTAAATATTTATTTTCTCATACATATTTAATTGAAGAATTTACGAATAATTGAAATTTCGTAAAATTGAATTGTAATCAAATGAATTTGACAATTCTCAAAAAAGTTTTTCAAAAATTACTAAAAATAATGCTTATAGAGAAGAATTTTAGTTAAAAACACAAAAACAATTTTAATTTGGAAAAGTTACAAATTATTGCAGAAATTCAATTATTTTCAAGAATAATAATATTCTTCGCAAAAATCAAATATTGTTCAAAAATTATTAAATATTCTTCTTCGGGATTTAATTATTTTCACAAATAATAAAAAGCATTGCAGGATTTCAATTATTTTTAATATAATTTCAAAGGTAATTTTTTTTTGAAAATTTTGAGAATTCTTCGAAAAAATGTAATTATTTTTTTGGAAATTTTGATAAAATTCTTTATAAGAATTCAATTTTCAGAAATATTCGATTATTCAATAAATAATTTATTTTTATATTTAAATAATTGAATTCTCGTAGAATTTTCTAATGAAAAATAATTTAAAAATGAATTTCTGTTAAAATTCTAAATTATAATTGAATATTAAAAGTATTGTAACGTGAATTTATGGAAATAATTGAATTTTGAAAAGGTTTCAGATTAAAAATTTGTGAAAATTAGAATTTACGAATAATTGAAATTTCGTGTAATTGAATATTGTAAACAAATGGATTTGAAAATTGTCAAAGAACATTTTCGAAAATTATTAAAAATAATTGATTTAGAGAAGAATTTTAGTTAAAAATTCTTGAAAATAACAATTGAATTGATAATGATTTTATCACTCGGTCATTTTTAATTATTATAAAACATGAAGAAATCGATCACTCCGAGTCGAAGACTCGGAATTATCGATATCTTCATGTTTTATAGTTATGAAAAATTTAATTTATATTTTTAACCATAATGTTCTCTTATTTCACTCGGAGTGGGTATATTTTTGTCAGTAATTTTTTTTCCATTAATTTTATTATCCCAAACGAAAAAAAATTCAGTTCGGAAGTCAATTTAAATAAATTGAATAAAGAAAGAGAATAATTGACTAATGCAATTCTTTTTTTCAAGTTTAAGCGCGAATACGCGTTGAAAAGTAATGACATTAATTGGTTGATTGATCGAGACGGTGTGGCTTTTCTCGAAATGAGAGAAAGAGAGGGAAATTCATCTAAATTTTAAATTTCACCAGAGAATATACATAATACTTTGGTAGTCTCATTGAAGGGCCAAAAAAAGGGGATGCGCTCTCCATATTTTCTGCCAAAGCAACCCTTTCAACTCCTTTTGGCTTTTAAGGAAGGGTTTCGCCGCAGGATTATAAGACTCAAACCACGTCTCGCACACAAAGAAGAGAGGAGAAATTCTTTATCAAAAAGTATCACCGACTTGCTCTCAACGTATATATATAATGAATTTTTCACAAAACGTCAGTCAATTAAAATAACAATATACTTAAGAGGATAAAAATGTTTTCTTAATGTGTACGACAATTTATATTTGTCATTCATTCTAATTTCTAAATAGTAATTATGGTGGTTTAATTGCAACTACTGCTGTTAATAAATAACTGAATATGGATTAATAAAAGTGACTCATATTATAAAATTTAATTTAATTTAATTGTAACTACCATAAAATAAAATCTATGACAAAATTAAAAATAATAAAATATAATAATAATAAATAGAAATAAAATAAATAAATATAAAAATAATAAGTATAATAATAATAATAATAATAATAATAATAATAATAATAATAATAATAATAATAATAATAATAATAATAATAAAATAATAATAAAAATAAAAATTATAAAATAAAGAGAATAAAGAAAATAAATAAAATGTCACCATTAAATTTTGACAACCGTGAATTGTACAATAACGATCGATTTAAAACCGCAGTATTTTCTTTTTGAACAATGACGATTAATTGTTAAGAATTGGGGAATAATAACAGTTGAAGAAGAATCATTTCTTTGAATGACACTGAATCGAGGCATTTTATTTTGATTGATGAATGACAAAAGGAGGGATTTGCGAGCGATATATATTCAATCCAACAGAGAAAGGGGTTGGACCGGACATGAAACCAGATGTCGCAACTAGAACGAAAATGATCTGTCAAACCCAAGTTTCAAGGTGCCACGCCTTGTCATTGTCAACAAGAGTACAATGTCGTATTGGATTATTCACAAAAAAAAAAAAAAAAAAAGGAGTCTTTGTATTTGTATATCCCAATATAAGTATCGACATTAAAATTTTGCGTCACAGCAGATTTAATTTTTTTCTTCTTTTCTCTCATTCTTTTCTTTCTTGATAATTTGAATCAAAAAAATTTTTTCCAGTGTACAGGGCTTGAACTAGGTCCCCGTAAATCCCGTGAATGTCTGGAAATTTGCTTCAAGTCTGTAAAAGTCCGTTTTTTTTTTAAAAAGTTCCGTAAAGTCCGTAATTTGATCGAAAAAGTACGAAAACTTCGTAAATTGTACGAAATAATTTGGAGAATTTTAGAGAAATTACAAATGATTGCAAAAATTCAATAATTTTCAAAAGTAATAAAATTCTTCGCAGAAATTCAATTATGTTGAAAAAATTTTCAAAATTCTCGTCAAAATTTCAATTATTTTTAGAAATAATAAAATTCTTCTCCAAAATTTAATTATTTTCAAAAATTTTAATAAAATTCTTGGCAAACATTTAATTATTTTCATAAAATAATAAAAATTTCACAGGAATTCAATTCTTCACAAAGTTTCTATAAATTTCTTCGCAATAATTCAATTATTTTCATAAATAATAAAATTTTCACAGGGATTCAATTATTTTTGTAAATAATAACATACTTTTTAGGAATTCAATTATTTTCATAAATAATAAAACTAATCGCAGAATTTCAATTATTTTTAATATACAATAATTTTAATCCAGTTCCTTGAAAAATTTGATTACTCTTAAAAATTTTAATAAAATTCGTCGAAAGAATTCAATTATTTAAAAATTTGTTCATAACATTATTTATGAGATTTGAATTTTAAGAAACATTCAATTAATAAATTATTGACTTTGATATTTTAATAATTGAGTTCTAGTAGAATTTCAAATAAAATTTGATTTTAAAATAATTTTTAGTTAAAATTTTACATAATAATGAAATATTAAGAGCATTTTAGGATAAATTTTTAGAAATAATTGAATTTAGAAAAGGTTTTATTTTAAAAATTGGCAAAATTTTAACTATTTTCGAAAAATTTTCTACAAGAATTAAATTTTTTACAATAAATTTAATTATTTTCATAAATAATAAAGCTTTCACAAGAATTAAATTATTTACAAATTTTTTATAAACTTTTTGGCAATAATTAAGTTATTTTCATGAATAACAACATTTTTACAGGGATTCAATTATTTTCACATATAATGACACTTATCGCAGAATTTTAATTATTTTTAATACAATTTTAATCAAATTTCTCGAAAAATCTAATTAGTCTTAAAAATTTTATTAAAATTCGTCAAATGAATTGAATTATTTAAAAATTTCTTGATAAAATTCTTTATGAGAATTCAATTTTAAAAAAGACTCAATTATTCAATAAATTATTTTTGTATTTAAATAATTGAATTCTAATAAAGATTGATTTAAAAAGGAATTTTTGTTAAAATTTGAGATTATAATTGAATTTTAAAATCATTAGAGCGTAAATTTTTAGAAATAATTAAATTTTAAAAAGGTTTTAGTTTCAGATTAAAATCTTTGAAAATTTGAATTTTTCTTTTTTTTAACAAACAATTCTGTAGAATTAATTTTTTTTTTTTTTTTGAGAAACTTTAATTGCGGATTTTTTTTTGAAATTATTAACAGTTTTTATTTTCTAATTATATATTTAATTAAAAAATTTACGAATAATTGAAATTTCGTAAAATTGAATTGTAAACAAATGAATTTGAAAATTCTTAAAGAACCTTTTCAAAAATTATTAAAAATAATGCTTATAGAGAAGAATTTTAGTTAAAAACAGGAATAAAAATTTTAATTTGGAAAAGTTACAAATTATTGCAAATTATTCAATTATTTTCCAGAGTAATAATTTTCTTCTGAATAATTAAATATTTTAAAAAAGTAATAAAAAATTCTTCTTAGGCATTCAATTATTATTTCCACAAACAATAAAACTCTTTCCAGAATTTCAATTATTTTTAACATAATTTTAATCTAATTTCTCGCAAAATGTAATTATTCTTACAAATTTTATTAAAATTCGTTGATAGAATTCAATTATTTAAAACTTTGTTGATAATGATTCTTTATGATAATTGAATTTTAAGAAACATTCAATAAAAAGAAAACATAAAGAAATCGATCACTCCGAGTCGAAGACTCGGAGTTATCGATATCTTCATGTTTTATAGTTATGAAAAATTTAATTTATAGTTTTAAGTAAAATATTTTCTTATTTGACTCGGACTTGTTAAATGTTTGTCAGAAATTGGTCCGTAATTTTTAATTTTTGGTAATTTTTATTTTTTTAATTGGTCCTAAATTTTTCATTTTTTGTTCGTAAAGTCCGTATTTTTAAATACTGTCACTGGTTCGAGCCTTGATTGTATATAATTACCAATTGTAATGTTTAATTAATTACTAAGTACAATTAATGAAAATAATAAGACTATTCTAAAAAGAAGAGTTTTATAACTAGCTGTTGTTTATTGGGTCTAAGTAAGTTCCAAACGAAGAGAAACGAGCGCAAGGAGGAGAAGAAGAAGAAGGACGAGTGGCATTATATTCGACGCGTGTAAAAGGGGGAAAAAAGATGACCCTTTCTAAAACTAGAAGGGAGTTCGAAGGATAGAAGAAGAAAGGAAGAAAAGAAGGGAGAACTAGGTGCCATTTGTGTAATCCCACCGCTGCCAGTAATTAGCGATATTTGCATATCTCGCGCGTTTCACGAGAAGGAGGTGAAGCTATTTACATGCGAATGGCCCTTTTGACCCTGAAAAAAATGACGATCTCCTCGTAAATATAAAGTGTTTACTGTTTGAATCTCACCCCCGTTCATTTCAATAGGGAGGGGAACACAAGGAAACACAGGGAAACACAGGGAAAATAAAAACAAAAGGAAGTTTATAGAAAAACAACTGTACTTAATGTATCTACACTTGTTTTTTTTTCTACAAAGCGATATAAATTTCCATATAGATATACTTGTAAAATAACTAATCAAGATAAGGTATACAAAAGAATATGTTTCAAAAAATCTTTTGCAGAAAAGTTCTCCCCACTTTCAATTACTATTTTAATTTCTTAAGTTTTATATTTGACTTTTTTGAAAAAGAATTTAGAATTTCAAATTTTACGATGAAAAGTTTCTTTTCATGTATGTACATGGGTAGTTTTACACGAGAGAAACGTTTTACAATGAAGAGAGACAAAAATCCCTTTCGATCCCTACTTGAAAACTTTTTAAGTAAGAAAGCTTTTCTCCTTTTCGTTGAGGACTAAACCCTTTTTTTTTTGTCTTAAGAAACTTGCACCCTTTTCACAAGACTCTTAATCTTTTTAACACTGTAATAAATCTCAAAGAATAATGTTTACAATTCATCCGGACAAGTTTATGATTTTCGAATCATATCGGAGAAAATTGTTATTTTTATCAACAGGCAAAAATAAGGAAACAAAATTTTATAGAAAGTATAATAAATAATGAAAAATACAATTGAAGCATTAAGAAGATACTTTCTAGGAGAAGAAATATCCATAATTTTCACCGTCATTAAAGAAGGGAATTGACGAAAATGAAAGTTAATATTTCCGCAATTGGGAATCTCGGCGCGCCCATTGCGGAAAGATAATTGTCTGTGGGGCTCTTTTGGAATATTGGCCGCACCCTCACCCACACACAGCATCTCATAGTCAACGACGACAACGACGACGACGACGAGGACATTTTGCATAATTCCTGAGCCAAGCAATTCGCACGCTTTATCGTTCATTCCGTATACTTCTTAATGTTCCGGAAAGAAAGTCCCTGAAGCTAGTGCCCGTTCCACTTTTGCGCGACGCCCGATTCCGGTGACAATGGCTCGTTAGTCGGCCTAAACGTTTTCGTGGAAGAGGCGCGATTAAAAGTTGTAAGCCGTCCCGCAGAAATTGCCAAAATATATTTTCGCCAGACGACAAAAGTTAACACAGCACGACACAATGAATGACTTTAGTCGTACGTGCAACCGGAAATGGGTATAACCATCATGATGAGCAAGAAGATGAAGAAAAAGGAAGAAGGAGGAGAAATTTCAAAGAATAATCACAGACTCAAGGAATATACCAAATTGTATTAATATAAAGGAATAAAAGAAAATAAATAATAACAGACCTCGGACTGAATTTAGAAATGAAAAATTGTATCAAAAGTGCCATAAAATATTCGTCGCACATTATTTATTTATCAGGGTTGTCACAGGTCAGAGAAATCAGGGAAAGGTCGGAAATTTTTATTAGAAGTACTGACAAAAATTTAATTTTTATAATTCATAAGAAACTTCTGAATTTTGGTCTATTTTGTTTGTTTTGTAAACTATGAAATTATTACGAATTTTAATACGAAACCTTCAATTTTATATATTTTTGACAATAATTTCTTTTTAAATAACTTAATTCTTGAAGAACTATGATAAAATTATTACTTATGTATAAATCATTTAATAAAGTTTTTTTTTTAATTATTTTAATTTCAATTATGTTGAAAAAAGATTCAATTTTAAAAATTCTAACTCAATTCTTTGCAAGAATTAAACTAGCTTAATTAATATCAAAATTCTTTGCAGAAATTCAAATATTTTTAAAATTAAAATTTTTTTTTTCAATTTTCGCCAAAATTTTAATTATTTTTTCCGAAATAACAAAATTCTTCCCCGAAATTCAATTATTTTTAGGAATTTGAATAAAATTCATTACAAAATTCAATTATATTCATAAACAACAATATTCATCACAAGAATTCAATTATTTTTAAAATTAACAAAATTCTTTGCAAAAAATCAACAATGTTTAAAATTTTTTTTTAAATTCTAGTCAAAATTCAATTATCTTAAAAAATAATAAAATTCTTCTCCGAATTTCAATTATTTTCAAAAAATTTAATAAAATTCATTGTAAAATTTTAATTATTTTCATAAATAATAGTATTCATAACAAAAATTCAATAATTTTGAAAAATTTTAATAAAATTCATGTCTGAATTTCAATAATTTCCAAAAGTTTTTCTCAATTAAATTTTTTTCAATATTCTACTATTTTAATAAAATTTCCTAAAACAATTCAATTACTGAACAGAAATTTTGATAATATTCTACACGAACCTTAAATTATTTACCAAAAGAATAGAAATTTAAAAATTTTAAATAGAATTTCCATAAATTTTTAAAAAAATCAAATTTTACATTAAATTCTTCGCAGTAATTTAATGTTATGTTTCTTATTTATAAAATTCATTACAGAATTTCAATTATTTTCAATACAATTTTAATCGAATTACTCGAAAAATGTTATTATTCTAAAAATTTTTATTAGAATTCCACAAAACAATTTAATTATTTAAAAATTTGTTGATAAAATTTTTTACGAGAATTCAATTTTAAGAAACATTCGATTATTCAATAAATTATCTATGTTAGTATTTAAATAATTGAATTCTCGAAGAATTTTCAAATAAAAATTGATTTAAAAATTAATTTCAATTAATGTTTTAGATAAGAATTGAATTTTTGGAGAACTTACCGATATAATTGCTATTTTTAGAAATAATTGAATTGTAAACAAATGAATTTGAAAATTCTCAAAAAGAACTTTATCAAAAATTGTTGATATTCTTTTAATCGATTATCGGAAGAGTAATTAAATGAAACATTATTTCATTAGACGTTCAACGTTTCGGTGTCTTGATTCGACACCATCATCATTAAACAATGAAAATTTTTTTCATAAACATTTATTAATTTGAAATAAAATCCTAAAATTAAGATTTTAACACAAACAAATCAAATCAAAATAGTCGAAATAAAATCATTCTTTGTTTTCCTAATAGAGAAAAATAAGTATTACTTTTAATTAAAATAATTATTGAAATATAATGATAATATTTAACGATCGTATGATCGTTAAATTTAATATATAACGTCTCAGAAATTAATCGTTTTTTATAATTTGATTCCAAATCTACAATTTTAACTTCATCGCAAAATTGAAGGAATGATTAAGCGTTAAGTTTGATGTTCATTAACCACAGATTCAATTTTTTTGTTTTTATGATCCTTAATTCTTTTTTCCAAACTACGTTTTTATTCACCGATGTAAATGGCCAAAATTTACATCAAAAATCAAAAATTTCAACAATGAAAGAAAAAATCAACTATATATTTATCAAAAAGTGTAATATCATTATGATAAATTTTATTAGGTACTAATTAAAATAAAACACAAGTGAGTAAACGCCCCTCCCCTCTTCCGAAAAGGACATTAATCATACGAAATGGAGGTGCTACTTTCGCAATCGTGAATGTCGGACAAGAAATTTCGTCTCTCGGCGCCTTCTTCTTGTGAGCGTGCGAAGGGAATTGGTCAGTCTCAGGCAATTTGGTAATAAGTCGCTAAGGCTTGTGCACGTATTTCGCGCGCTACAATATAGGCCTCCAATGTGTATAACGGTCGAACGATAAACGGCTGATATTTATAGCCAAACGGGTTAATGCCTCGGCCGCTCTCAACCGTGCAACACGTGTCGGAAGTGCAAATCGCTCGTTCAAGAAATCATTCGAGCAGAGAGAAAGAGAGAGAGAGAGAAAACAGTTCACGAGACACTCACGGGAGATATCTGTGTTTCAAATGCAGGATCAAAAACTATGATAAGGCTCGTGCCTCCTTTCCAAAGATTAATATCGAAATTTACCTCCATTCTCTTCTTTCAAAAAACGTCACTCGCTTTTTTAAAATGTGCATTTACAATTATATTTGTTTTTCTTTTATCATTCACGATATTCTTCTTATTTATCATATCATCTTTTTCTTTTATCATTCACGATATTCGTATCGTGGATTGTAAAAGAAAAACAAATTAAACTTGTGGTCCAACCTTGACTATGTTCCCCTAAAAAATTATAAATAAAGAGTAAACAATACTATAAATATAATAAGTATTAAAAGAAATATTAATACGAAAAACAGTTTAAAAAATACCAATAATATCAGGGCTCGAACTAGGTCTACTGTAAAGCTCGTAAAAGTCCGTAACTTTGCTTGAAGTCCGTAAAAGTCCGTTTTTTTTTGAAAAAAAAAGTTCCATAAAGTCCGTAATTTAATTGAGAAAAGACAAAAAGTTCGTAAATTGTACGATATAATTATTATAAAATATGAGTTTAATTGAACCTATATTCTTGAGAAGAGAAACGAGACAAACTGTCTTGAAAAGTGTGCCAAAAAAAAATTATCAAATCGATTTGTAAATGAGAACATATATTATTTATAAATATAGGCGCACTTTACACGTGTCACTAAAAATAATTCAAATCACGTATATAGGAAACTTGTGACGACGAAACTTTCAAAATGGAATTATTAGGCACAACAAGAATCTAACTTGACTCACTTTCCACGAACTATAATTATTCCGCGAGAGACATTGTATACATATATACAGTGTGTGTGTTAAACAAGAGAATGTTGTGATTTACGCTCGAGATATTCGCTCTTTCAAGTGCAATGCACTTTAATGGAAGAAGATATATATTAAAATTGTCACAAATTATATATATATATCAAAACGAGGAAGACTAATAACAAACTTCATGGGAATTATTTCTCAGCTATACGCAGAAATTTATTTATATACGTTACACTTGGCATTAATAATCGTTTATTTACAGTGGATGATAATTTTATTAATTGTCATTTATTAATTATTATTTTATTACCATTAATTTAAATATATTATTACATATATGCACACTGCAAAGAAAAAGATGATCTCGATATTAAAATCCAAGATCATTTCATTTTTGATGAAAATGTAAAAACAAATTACGATTTAGTAACAAAATTGGTACTAATTTAATACCTTACTTTTTACAGTTATGAATTAATTTATTAATGTACTAATTTAGTATTATTTATATATGAATTTATTTATTAATAATTTAATACTAATTTGTATTAATAAATACAATTTTTTTATTAATATTAATAAAAAATTTGAATAAAAAATATATATATATTATATATGCACTTTATTTTGTCTAAGTAATTAATTTTTTTTGTTTCAGGTGAGACTGGAATCTATAAAATTGAAGCGTATATACAAAAGACGTAATGTATATTAATTATATTTATTCCACTTTCTTTTAATTTTCTTATTTTATTTGTTAAAAACTGGTCTTGTTTGTAATAGTCCCTTTTGCTGACGGTATTTAAAAAGTATTCCAAAAAAAGCAAATTAAAAAGTATTTTAAAGAATAAAAAAAAATTCCCTTAAATGTCTGAATTGAAAAAAATTAACGGTGCTGTAAATTAACACCAAACTGTATACACACAAGAGTGTGATGAGATCCAAGTGTGCAATTTAATTACAAAAAACGTTTAATATATTAAAAGTTTGACTTAATTTCCAAAACTGGACAGCTGTGAAAAAAGTGAAAATAAGAGAGAAAAAATAGAAGACTGAAAATGAACGAAAGAGTAAAAGATAAAAAAATATTTAGGTTTCTTGATTACGTTTTTATTATTTTTTTTTATTTATTATTAGGATTTTATTTTTTTGGAAAATAATTCAATGTTCAAGTAGAATTTTATCAACATTTTTTTTTTAATAATTGAATTTTTTTTACGACAAATTTGATTAAAATAGTGGGATAATGAAGATCACTAAATAAAGAAAAGTTTTTGAAAATAATTGGAACTTTGCCATGAATTTTATTCAAATTTTTAAAAATAATTTAATATTATTATAATTTTGAATATCATAAAATTTTTTTGATGAATACTGTTATTTATGAAAATAATTGAATTTTGCAATGAATTTTATTAAAATTTCTGAAAATAATTGAATTTTGTCGAAGAATTTTGCTATTCATTTATAAAAATAATTAAAATGATGACGACAATTTTTTTTTTATTTTTCTGAAAATAATTGAATTTCTGCGAAGAATTTTATTAATTTTGTAAATAATTAAATTCTTGTAAAGAATACTGTTATTTATGAAAATAATTAAATTTTGTAATGAATTTTATTAAAATTCAGGAAAATAATTGATTTTTTTCGAAAAAATATCTTCAAATTCTATTTTAAATAATTGAATTCCTGTGAAATTTTTATTTTTTTGAAAAATAATTGAACGTTTGTTTAGATTTTTATCAAAATTTTTTTTTTTAGTAATTAAATTTATTTTGAGAACTTTATTAAAATATTAGAATATTGAAAATCATTAAATTAAGAAAACTTTTTGAAAATAATTGAAATTTTGCCATAAATTTTATTATACATTTGAAAATAATTGAATTTTGCAATGAATACTGATATATATGAAAATATTTGAATTTTGCAATGAATTTCATTAAAATTAATATAAATAATTCAATTATTGCGAAGAATTTTAGAAACAAGTTTCAAACAATTGATTTTTTTCTAATAAATTTATGCAAATTCTATTTTTAAGACATGAATTGTTCTGAAATTTTCATTATTTTAGAAAATAATTGAATATTCGTGTAGAATTTTGTCAATATGTTTTTAAATAATTGATAACTGAATTTTTAATATTTGAAAATAATTGAAATTTTTCATAATAATTTTAATAATTTTTATACATCGAAAATAATTAAATTTTATTAAAATTTTTGAAAATAATTGAATTTTATTAAAATTTTTGAAAATAAGTGAATTTCATTAATTTTGAAAATAATTGAATTCTTCTGATAAATATTGTTATTTATAGATATAATTGAACGTTTACAATGAATTTTTTTTATCAAAATTCTTGAAAATAATTAAATTTTGTCGAAGAATTTTGCTTTTTATCTATAAAGATAATTGAAATGTTTACATTTTTTCCGATATTTTTGAAAATAATAATAAACTTAATTAATATGTTAAAAGTTTGACTTAATTTTTAAAACTGGACCACATTTAAAAGAAAAGAGAAAAAAAGAGAGAGAGAGAATAGAAGACTTAAAATGAAAGAAAGAGTAAAAGAAAAAATATTTAGGTTTCTTGATTACGAGATGAAAGAAGTATAACCTTTTGCAAATTACGTCAGCGCTCGTATTTAATGAACAGCACTTATTACAGCGGCGGCATCTTGTCTTTTATAATTTCTGACACACAATATCCTTATTTCTTTCTTTTTAGCGAATATTTTTTCCCCCTTTTTTCTTAATTTTTTTTTTAATGCACGCTATATGCTAATTACATAAATATCGTGTGGTAAAGTAATTCGATTCAGGATCGAGCGGGACACGTGTAATCTTTACGTCCCATTTTGGCCTCCTCGTAAATCAGAGAACGATCAAGAAGATCGTTTCACAACACCCACGTCAAAGAAGAGAAAAAAAATACAAGAATCATTTGTGTATATATATATATATATATATATATGTTTAGTATATGCTCGTGTATACTGGATTAAATATTTAGGTATAACAGAGACAAGTCAGTGGAAAAAAAAATGTCCTTCGACAACGGTTTCTTAGATTCCAGCGAGCGGGTGCAAAAAAAAGGGACGCGAAGACTTTGTAAAAAATTGATAAATATTTAAATTTAAAATATAAAAGACAGTCGCGCTTCTTTACATAAATTTACGAGAGTTTAGTAGCAAGCGAAATGAAAAAAAAAATGGTTTCATCATTTAAATACAATTTTAGAAATTTTTCTCCTCGTCTAAAAAAAATGTTACCGCAAAAATTCATTTTGCGCGATTTAATTCAATTTGCAATTTTTTTCAATGCATGCCGGGTTTTTTAGTTCTGACTGAAATAAATTGTGATATAAAAAGAAATGTTTCTCTAATTCCAAGGAAATTTTGGAAATTTTACGAAAAAATTGAAAATTTAGTGAAAAAATTAATGAAAAAGAAAAAAAAATAATAAAAATAGCAATAAAAATAATAATACAATTTCCCTGAACAGGGAAATTGTATTATTATTTTTATTGCTATTTTTATTATTTTCATTAATATTTTCGTTATTTTCATTAATATTTTTATTATTTTCATTAATATTTCTATTATTTTCATTAATATTTTTATTATTTTAATTAATATTTTTATTTCTATTTTATTATTAATAGTTTTATAATTAATATTATTATTAAAAGTGGGAGTGAGAGACAGTTTAGCAAAATTGCCACTAATTGCCGTAAGTGTCGACCGATGGTTGGAGAACGTTTCAACTCTCATATTATTCATATTACACGCTTTGTGCGCTATAAAGTGTTATAAGCGTAGTAACAACGAACTATTCGATACTCAAGATAACTGGTTCTTCTTACACACAATGTACTGTGCGTAGGACTGCCATAATTCTCCCTCGGTAATCGATTGTGTATAGAGATGAGGTTCAAGATTGCAACAAGACACGAGATGACAGAATGCGGAAATCATTAGCACACTATATGTTAAATATTCTATAAAAGAGCTGCGACTCAAAAAAAAAAAAAAAAAAAAATCTCTCAAACAAGATCAAAATGCTCCCTTTAAGTACTTTAGAAAATTGACTCTCAATAAAATCGAAAATTATTTTCCAAGAACTAATAAATCATTTCGAATTAAAAACCGTAAACCTAGAATACAACAGTGAAAAACAAATTTATTTGATTCAAATAACCGATTAATTGAATATTATCAATTAAATATTTAATTGAATCAAAAAATATTTATTGGAGTCAATTAAATGGTATTTGCTTCAAATACTGAAATTGTAGGTTCAAATATCATTTAATTGACTCCAATAAATATTATTTGATTCAAGTAAATATTTAATTGATAATAGTCAATTAATCGGTTGTTTGAATCGATTAAATTTTTTTTTCAGTGTGAAATTAAATATTTGACAAGAATTTAATTATAATTTTTGAAATTAATTGAATTCCTAAAAAGATTTTTATTAATTATGAAAATAATTGAATCTCTGTGAACAATGTTAGTATTTATAAAAATAATGGAATTATTGCTAAGAAATTTATAAAACAAATTGTAAATAATTGAAATTTTTATTTTTTATAAAAATAATTGAATGTTTGCGTACAATTTTATCAACATTTTTTTAAAAATAATTTCAATAATTGAAATTTTGCGATGAGTTTTATAATTTATGAAAATAATTAAATTATTGAAATTTTGTCATGAATTTTATTAAAATCTTTAAAAATAATTGAATTTCGGTTAATAATTTTGCTAATTATAATTAAAATCTAAAAGAATTATTCAAATCCCTTTTTTTAAATCTCTCCCTTTTTTAAATTCTCCTTTTTTCACCTTTCCTTTTTTTAACGTCTTCTTTTTTTTATAATATTGCAAAAATTAAGACAGGGTTGCCACAATCATTTGTTTTTTCCTGACTTTTCCCTCATTTCCAGACATTTTCCTGACTGATTTTGATTTCTTCCCTGACCCTAAAGAATATTCTGATTCACTCTCAAAATAATTAGATACTGAAAAAAATGTCCTAATACATTTATTAACAAATTTTTTAAATTGTAAAATTATTCGAAAATATCAATAACTTTTTTTAAATAAATATTTTCACATTATTATTTTTCGGTGGGAATTAAAATTCTTCAAAACATTCAAATTTAAACCTTTTTGTAATAATTAACGATAACCAAGTGATAAAATCATTATTTTACATTATAAAAATACTGTTATTGTAACTTCTTCAAAAATTATTTAAATAATAAATAAATTCAATTCAATTATTATCTTCTAGAATTTTGAACTAAAATTCTTCTTTAAATCAATTTTTTTTAATAATATTTGAAAAAGTTCGTTGACAATTTTCAAATCCATTCATTTACAATTCAATTTAACGAATTGAAAAATGGAAATGAAAAAAAACTCCCATTAAACTTTTTAAAAAAAATTAATTCTAGAAAATTGTTAATTATAAATGCATTGGAAAAATAATTTATTTGATCCAAATAACCGATTAATTGACTATTATCAATTAAATATTTCATTGAATATCAAATAATATTTATTGGAGTCAATTAAATGGTATTTGCTTCAAATACTGAAATTGTAGTTTCAAATATCATTTAATTGACTCCAATAAATATTATTTGATTTAAGTAAATATTTAATTCATAATAGTCAACTAATCGGTTATTTGAATCAATTAAATTTTTTTTCAGTGTGAAATTAAATATTTGCCAAGAATTTAATTATAATTTTTCAAAATAATTGAATTTTTGTGAAAAATATTGTTGTTTATGAAAATAATTGAATTCCTCCGAATGATTTTATTATTTATGAAAATAATTGAAATTTTGCCATGAATATTATTAAAATTTTTTAAAATAATTGAATTTTGGAATGTGATTTTATTAAAAATCCTGAAATTAATTGAATTTTGTCAAAGAATTTTGCTATTCACTTATAAAGATAATTGAAATTTTGCGATAAGTTTTATAATTTATGAAAATAATTGAAGTATTGAAATTTTGTCATGAATTTTATTAAAATTTTTTAAAATAATTGAATTTCGGTTAATAATTTTGCTAATTATAATGAAAATCTAGACGAGTTATTCGAATTAAAATTTTATTAAGAATTATTAAAATTCGGCGATGAGTTTTATTCTATATGAAAATAATTTGAATCCCTGTAAAAGATTTTATTATTTATGAAAATAATTGAATTATTAAGAAGAAATTTATAAAAGAAAAATTGTAAATAATTCAATCCCTGTGAAATTTTAATTATTTACGGAAATAATTTAATGTTTGCGTAGAACTTTATTAACATTTTTTTAAAATAATTAATTTTCGGAGAAGAATTTTATTATTTCTAATGATAATAAATTGGAATTTTGACGAGGATTTTTTTTCTTCCAACCATTAGCTAATTTATTTAAAGTAGTGCAAATTTTCATAAAAAAAAGATAGCTTTTTAGTGTTAGAAATTTAAAAAAAATGAATATTATTAAAATTTTTGAAAATAATTGAATTTTGGAATGTGATTTAATTAAAAAACCTGAAATTAATTGAATTTTGTCAAAGAATTTTGCTATTCACTTATTAAAATAATTGAAATTTTGAAAAAATTTTTTTTTTTGATTTTTTGAAAATAATTGAATTTTTAAATGAATTTTAATAAAATTCCTGAAAACAATTGAATTTCGGAGAAGAATTTTGCTATTTATAAAGATAATTAAAATGTTGGCGAGAATTTTGTTATAATTTTAGAAAATAATTGATTGTCTGGATAGAATTTTGATATTTATTAAGATAATGGAATTTTTTCAAAGAATTGCGTTAAAATTTTTTAAATTAAAACTAATTTCAACAGAATTGGAAATAAAATTTTTCCAAAAAATAGTTCATCAAATGATTTATATAATATAAGTAATAACTTTATGGCAGTTATTCCTTTATTATGACAAATCGGTCTATTAAATAAAAAAAGTCATTATACATAATTCTTATATACAAACATCCTTTTGCTAGTATTCGCGTGTCTCTGACAAATTTAATATTTCCATAATCATTTTTATAAAGTTTTTACAATCTTATATGTTTGAAGATGACATTATTTTTAACCAAAAACTTCCCTGCTCTTCGCACAATTCTGAGTCTGGAAAAAATTTTCTTTTGATTTCACCTTTATGGCAGTTCTTCAATTGAATTTAGTTATTTAAAATAAATTATTGTCGGAAATGGAAAAAATTGAAAGTTCTTTTTAGAATTTGTGGGTAATTTGATAGCTTATGAGGCAAACAAAAAGACACAAAAATTCATAATTTTCTTATAAATTTCTAACGTTTAATTTTTTCCAGTACTTTTAATAAAAATCTCTAGCCAATTCTACTTTCCCTGATTACCCTGACCTGTGGCAATCCTGATAATATTAATAGTAACAATAAACTAGGAACGGATAGTAATTCCACTCGCTAATTTTTCCACGTGATGGATTTTTAGTAATAAGCAATAAATTACGTGGACGATCAGCAGCACAATGATTTTTCATTGAAAAAAAAAGAAAAAATATTTTTTTTTTGTTTTTTAAGAAATAACAACCGTTATGGCAATTCGTGTCCAAATAAGGTTGTGTGCAGTTTATTTGAGCCTTAGTTGGTGGTAATGTACTATTCGGAGAGTGAATTGGCTCGGTTGGATGTGACGGCACTCCCTGTCTGTCTGCCTACGCCAGTTATCCCTGCAGCCTGTCACATGATATTATGTGCACACGGCGGTGTATCACAGACTACCTGACAGATCGAGTCCGAGTCTGTACAGTGCGCCTAGGTGTGGCACGAGTGCATACACACCCTACAAGCACGTACTTAACAAGCTGGACTCCGCAAACGACTCTAAGGTCAGAGACCTCTCACTCACTCACTCACTCACTCACTCTGCCCTCAACTCGTCTGGACTCCCAAGAGATCGATGAGCCCATGCCAATTCGACCTCATTTTCAATGTTGCAATCATGTATCAAAATCCCCTCCCTCACTCCCTTATTCTCCCAACACACAAGATGAAATTAATTTTTCAGAAGAAATCTTCATTTCAAAATTTATATTCCAAGGGTCGGTGTCAATTGTTCACAATTTGAATGCGAATGTTGGAAAACTACTTATAATGAACTGCCACAGAAAAAAGGAAGTGTTATTTTAACACCAAATGTGGTGTCATAATTACAGGAAACATTTTCAACCTACAGTCGAACCTATCGGAATGAAATTGAATTTAAAAAAGTTTTATATATTCAAAAATTTCTAACAAAAATTATTTTCACTTAGTTCCAGAATATTGTAAAAGTATTTCAAAAATTAAATTAATTTTTAATTAATTAATAACATATTTTTTAAGGTCTGTTTACTGTAATAAAATTTAAAAAATCAAGTTGCTTTTCGACAGGTTCCACTGTATTGAGATACTTTATTTTTAAATTTCTGACACTAAAAAGCTATCTCTTTTTTGTTTTATAAAAATTTGCACTACTTTAAATAAATTAGCTAATAGTTGGAAGAAAAAAAATCCTCGTCAAAATTCCAATTTAATATCATTAGAAATAATAAAATTTTTCTCCGAAGATTAATTATTTAAAAAAAATGTTAATAAAGTTCTACGCAAACATTAAATTTCCGTAAATAATTAAAATTTTACAGGGATTAAATTATTTACAAATTTTTTTATAAATTTCTTCTCAATAATTCAATTATTTTCATAAATAATAAAATCTTTTACAGGAATTCAAATTATTTTCATATAAAAATTTTAATAATATTCATGGCAAAATTTCAATTATTTTCATAAATAATAAAATCATTTGGAGGAATTCAATTATTTTCATAAACAGAAAATATTCTTCATAAAAATTCAATTATTTTCAAAAATTATAATTAAATTCTTGGCAAATATTTAATTTCACACTGAAAAAAAAAATTTAATTGATTCAAATAACCGATTAATTGACTATTATGAATTAAATATTTACTTGAATCAAATAATATTTATTGGAGTCAATTAAATGATATTTGAAACAACAATTTCAGTATTTGAAGCAAATACCATTTAATTGACTCCAATAAATATTATTTGATATTCAATTAAATATTTAATTGATAATAGTCAATTAATCGGTTATTTGGATCAAATAAATTATTTTTCCAATGCATTTATAATTAACAATTTTCTAGAATTAATTTTTTGAAAAAAGTTTAATGGGAGTTTTTTTTTATTTCCATTTTTCAATTCGTTAAATTGAATTGTAAATGAATGGATTTGAAAATTGTCAACGTACTTTTTCAAAAATTATTAAAAATAATTGATTTAAAGAAAAATTTTAGTTCAAAATTCTAGAAGATAATAATTAAATTGAATTTATTTATTATTTAAATAATTTTTGAAGAAGTTACAATAACAGTATTTTTATAATGTAAAATAATGATATTATCACTTGGTTATCGTTAATTATTACAAAAAGGTTTAAATTTGAATGTTTTGAAGAATTTTAATTCCTACCGAAAAATAATAATGTGAAAATATTTATTTAAAAAAAGTTATTGATATTTTCGAATAATTTTACAATTTAAAAAATTTGTTAATAAATGTATTAGGACATTTTTTTCAGTATCTAATTATTTTGAGAGTGAATCAGAATATTCTTTAGGGTCAGGGAAAAAATCAAAATCAGTCAGGAGAATGTCTGGAAATGAGGGAAAAGTCAGGAAAAAACAAATGATTGTGGCAACCCTGTCTTAATTTTTGCAATATTATAAAAAAAAGAAGACGTTAAAAAAAGGAAAGGTGAAAAAAGGAGAATTTAAAAAAGGGAGAGATTTAAAAAAAGGGATTTGAATAACTCTTCTAGATTTTAATTATAATTAGCAAAATTATTAACCGAAATTCAATTATTTTTAAAGATTTTAATAAAATTCATGACAAAATTTTAATAATTTAATTATTTTCATAAATTATAAAACTCATCGCAAAATTTCAATTATTGAAATTATTTTTAAAAAAATGTTGATAAAATTGTACGCAAACATTCAATTATTTTTATAAAAAATAAAAATTTCAATTATTTACAATTTGTTTTATAAATTTCTTAGCAATAATTCCATTATTTTTATAAATACTAACATTGTTTACAGAGATTCAATTATTTTCATAATTAATAAAAATCTTTTTAGGAATTCAATTAATTTCAAAAATTATAATTAAATTCTTGTCAAATATTTAATTTCACACTGAAAAAAAAAATTAATTGATTCAAATAACCGATTAATTGACTATTATCAATTAAATATTTACTTGAATCAAATAATATTTATTGGAATCAATTAAATGATATTTGAAACAACAATATTTCAGTATTTGAAGCAAATACCATTTAATTGATTCCGATAAATATTATTTGATTCAATTAAATATTTAATTGATAATAGTCAATTAATTGGTTATTTGAATCAAATAAATTTTTTTTTCAATGCATTTATAATTAACAATTTTCTAGAATTAATTTTTTTTAAAAAAAAGTTTAATGGATTTTTTTTTTATTTCCATTTCTATTTTTCAATTCGTAAAATTGAATTCTAAATGAATGGATTTGAAAATTGTCAACGAACTTTTTCAAAAATTCTTAAAAATAATTGATTTAATGAAGAATTTTAGTTCAAAATTCTAGAAGATAATAATTGAATTTATTTTTTATTTAAATAATTTTTGAAGAAGTTACTATAACAATATTTTTATAATGTAAAATAATTATTATCACTTGGTCATCGTTAATTATTACAAAACATAAAGAAATCGATCACTTCGAGTCTTCGACTCGGAGTAATCGATTTCTTCATGTTTTGTAATAATATTCTGATTTCAAAAACGTTAAAATTTGAATTTTTTGAAGAATTTTAATTCCTACCGAAAAATAATAATAAAATTTTTTTAAAATTAAATATTTATTTTAAAAAAAAATATTGATATTTTCGAATAATTTTACAATTTAAAAAATTTGTTAATAAATGTATTAGGACATTTTTTTGAGTATCTAATTATTTTGAGAGTGAATCAGAATATTCTTCAGGGTCAGGGGAAAAATCAAAATCAGTCAGGAAAAGAGGGAAAATTCAGGAAAAAACAAATGATTGTGGCAACCCTGTCTTAATTTTTGCAATATTATAAAAAAAGAAGACGTTAAAAAAAGGAAAGGTGAAAAAAGGAGAATTTAAATAAGGGAAAGATTTAAAAAAAGGGAGAGATTTAAAGTAGAAGGGGCTTTAAAAAAAAAGGAAGGGGTTTACAAGATTGGATTAAAAGGCAGAAAAGAGAAATACCTATGGCAGCATTAAGAAGTTGGTGAAGTCTTTTCAATTTACGTGGAACGCACGATTGTAATGACTACAAGTTTTCTGCTAAGGAGACACGACTTCCTGATCAAGTTCGAGATCCCCCTATTTGCAATGGGGGAATCAGGGCAGGTTAGGTTTTTGTGGGATGAAGTGAACCAGCCGTTAAAGCAAGTTGATGATGAGTGTGGATATATACCCGCACAGAATGTAAGTAAACCAGACTTTGCGACACGCCCGAAGCAATGAACATATATATACGGTACAGACATTTCTCTCTCTCTTTCTCTCTCTCTCTCATCAAAAACGCACTCGGGGACGAATTCAATTCATCTGACCAATCTCTTTCTCTGTCTCTATTTTCAATTGGTACCGGTTTTGGATATAAATCGGAAACTCGATTTATTTACTTCTTTAATTAAAAAAAAGAACTCGAATGTCATGGAAGAAGTTTAGAAAGCACATCGACACTGATTTTTACAAATTCTATTTGAAAATTAGTGATTATTAATTAATTAATTATTAATTAATTAAAATTCTTTATTTTGATATTAACTGAAACAAAATGAACTTGATTATTTGTCCTGGCATTATATGTGTATTTGATAAAGTTATTAAATTAACGAGACTCGTATTGCGCCGAGGGTACTAAAATGACTTATCGATAAACATTTATATAAACGCAAATGACTTATGGCAAAATGAATGAGTTTGCATTGCATAATAATTGCATAAATATATGGAACGAAATGTTGAAAGAATGGTAAAATTTATATTTTTTTCATAACTACCTGCTAATAGAATTTGGCGTTTATTTCTATTTTATACAAATAAGAATTTATAGCGTGTGGGGGAGAAAGAGGAGTGCTTCATTTAAATGTGCGCAAGATAAGAAAATCCGTCGCCGCAGGTGGCAAACTAAAATCTACGTTTATCGTTGCTGATAATTCATTTTCAGCATCGATTCACTTCGTTTCACAATATTATATACATATATACGCATTGCATGATGATGAGTTTTTGAAATTCAAAATACGTCTTTGTGAATTTATTATTTCCTGAAAAAAATATTCGAAAACAATTTGTCGAAAACATAATATTTTAGAATAATTTGTCTGAAAAGTATTTCAAAAAAAAGTATTTCTAAAAAATACATTTTTTAAAATTATTAAATTACTGAGAAAAAATTATTAAAAATTCTATTTATCAATAAAAATTTAATCCATTAAAAACAATTATTTGAAAGAAATTAAAATTGAAATAAAAAAAAGACGGTGAAAAAATTTTTTTTTTTATTTTTGCGTAATGAATTAAAATTTCCATTTTTGTTACTTAGTAATATTCAAGTTTTTGTTTTATAATAACAGAATCTTTTCAATTGAAGGAGAAATTATTGTGGTTAAATTCGTTGATTTACTTGACAATCGTAAAGGGGGAAATAAATTATACGACTTGAACTCTATCCAGAATAGATACCGGCGAGTTGCTATTGCGTGACGAGGTAACTTTGTATGAGGATAATAAATATCATTGTAGACTGCAGTCTTTACTTGCACCGGCTACTAAACGCCTTCTGTCTCGAGTGTCTGTTAAAGAACCGCTGCATGAAAAAAAAACTGTTCCGTATTCCATTTCATTTTGTATAATTTATTATACATTCGCAAAAAAAGTTTTCCCTTTTGACGAATTTCCTTTAATTTCCCAACGAAGGGATTTTTTTTTATCATATTGGGAGTTGATTTTCGAGATTTGGAATTTAAAATCATTAAAAAAAAAATTCTATAGAAATTTACTAATATTCAATTTTTATCTAAAATTTTAACTGAAATTCACTTTTACATCAATTCTTCTTAAAAAGTTAAACGAGAATTCAATTCATTTTATTTAAATTCAAAAATAAATCATTGATTGAATAATTGCATATTTCTTAAAATTGAATTCTTATAAAGAATTTTATTAACAAATCTTTTGAAATTTGAAAATTCTATGAGAATTTAATTACTTAAATACAAAAATAAATAATTTATTAAATACGTGAATATTTCATAAAATTGAATTCTTTTAAATAATTTTATTCACATTTTTCGAAGTAATTGAATTGTTAATTTGTTACGCAGATTTTCATTGAAAGTTTTGCAAAAAAAAAATTTAAATCTTTCAAAAAATTTTTATTAAAAATACATTGAAAATAATGATTATATTCTCATAAACAAATTATATTAAATTTTTCTTAAATAATTGAATTCCTTTGAAGAATTTTAATAAAAGTTTGAAGAATAATTGCAATTTTAGAGAAATTTATTTAAAATTGCATTTAAAGAAATTGAAATTCTGCAAAGAATTTTATTATTTATAAAAATAATGGAATTTTTGCAACGAATGTTATTAAAATTTTTTTAAATAATTGAAATTATGTAAAGAATTTTATTTATTTAAAAATAATTGAATTTTTGAGAAGAATTTTATAAAAATCTTTTTAATTAACTGATTCGAAAAATTTTATAAAAATTGTATTTTAAATAATTTTCTTGATAAAATTTTTATACAATTTATAAAAATAATTGAATTGCTTTGAAGAATTTTCTCACAATTTTTGAAAATAATAATTGAATATTTTAAAAGAATTTTATTAAAATTTTTGAAAATAATTGGATTCAATCGACAACTTTTATTAAAACATTTAAAATAATTAATTTTTCTTCAAAATTTTAACAAAATTGTTAAAAATAATTGAATTTTATTTAATATTTTTAACAATAATTGTATTCTTTCGAGAAGTTCTATTGAAATTTTATTAAAAATAATTGAATTCCTTTAAATAATTTTATTATTTATAAAAATAATTGAATTCTTTCGAATAATTTTATAAAAATCTTTTTAAATAATTGATTCGAAAAATTTTATAAAAATTGTGTTTTAAATAATTGAATTTCTGAGAAGAATTTTATAAAAATAAAAATAAAATATTTGAATTTTTGAAAATTCTATTATTTTTGAAAATAATTGAATTCTTACGACGAATTTTAATAAAATTTTTAAGAATAAATAAATTTTTCGTGAAATTGGCTTAAAATTGTATTAAAAATAATTGAAATTCTGCGATTAGTTCTATTATTTATAAAAATAATTGTATTTCTGAAAATAATATTATTATTTATGAAAATAATTGAATTCCTGTAAACAATTTAATTATTTATGAAAATATTTGAATTATAGCGGTGAATTTTATAAAAAATTTGTAAATAATTGAAATCCTGCGAAATTTTTATTATTTATAAAAATAAATGAATGTTTGCGTAAAATGTTATCAAAAATTTTTTTTTGAAAATGAATTTTTTTGATAAATTTTATTTAAATACTAGATATTGAGAGTCATTGAATTAAGGACAATTTTGGAAAGTAATTGAAATTTGGCAAAGAGTTTTATTATAATTTTTGAAAATAATTGAATTTCAGATAGAATTTTATTATTTATAAAGATAATTTTTATTTATTTTAGATAATGTTTTAAATTTTTGTCTTTTTAAATATAATTGAATTTTGGCGAAGAATTTTATTGCTTTTGAAAATAATTGAATTTCTGCAATCATTTTTAACTGCTCCAAAATTTTTTAAATATGTTCTTCACTGCTTTTTTAATTTATAAATCTAAATAGAAATTTTATATTTTGCCCCTTAATTTTTTGCAATATTGCGAATAGATTTGAATTAATTTTCAAAAATTTTTCGTTGATTATTAAAAAACAAAGAATTTCGTTGCACAAGTGGCGAACATAAAAATCTTACCCCTCGTTGTTATAAGCACAGAGTTTCGCTTTTTTGATAATAAAAAGATATATTATCGTTGGGTGTTGAAATTTCTCTGGAAAACGCTTTCTGAGAATCCGAAGTAAAATAATATATGAAGCGTCGTCGTATATGACTCTGACAGCCGGTGCGTTTTGGTATTATTGCGAGTATAAAAGTCAACGTCAAACTAAAATCAACGCAGCATCAACTTTTTCTTCTATATACTCATTTTACATTCGAGAATTTATAGAATTAAAACGCAGTCAATACAAATATTGAACGAATTTACGTGAGTGAAGTTCACAACATTTACGATCAACGATTAAGAAAAAGAAGTATTTTTTATGCAGAAAATAATATTTTTTGTTTAAAAAATTTTTCTTTCTTAATAAATATTGTTGATCAAGAAATATTGTATAACACATTTTTTTTTAGATAAAAAAAATTGAAAAATATTTTTTCCTTCTAAGTTGTTATATCCTTAAAAATACTGTACCCCTAGATTAATCAAAGGGTTGAATTAGTATTATTATTTATAGTAATATTTTAATAGTAATTTTATATTTTAATATTAATATTTTCGATTGTAAAAGCTACAAATAAATATAATTTTCGACGCTAATTTCTGAGACATTTATTATTTTGGTTATTTGCTAATAATTGAATTGAAATCCGTAATCGAATTATTGGAACTAGTAATAATTATTTTGTACAATGTGGAAGCTACTATCGCATGAATTGCTGATATGTGGGCATCCGCTCTTTAAAAGAGAGAGAAGAGAAAAAAAGTCGATGACCATTCTCGATATTGGTATTCGACACATGGCAGTCAGCGAAGAGCACGATTGTTCATGTCGAGGTCTACGTATGCATAGTCAAGAGAATTGGCATGCGTACTGAGTCTTTGACCCCGCAAGCTTCTATACCTCGTGCCTTCTCGTCGCCACAGCCCTGCATCTCACGAATGCCGCCTTGAATGCGAGAAATCGCATATTTTTAGCTCCCGGGACACACGGGGCGGAGGATTCTCTCTCCTCTATCTCTCGACTATTAGAATTAGCGGAAGTCAAAATTCCAGCCATGAGAAGGAGAAATTCAAGGTGCAAAATAGCTGAGCAATTCATTCCCGCACTGAAATAACTCATCTTATTTCCTTTTATCAAAATTTTAACATAAATAATATGATAATAGTAGAAATAATATGATAATAGTAGAAATAATATGATAATAGTAGAAATAATAATACAAATAGTAGCAATAACATAAATAAAAGAATAATAAAAATAATATAAAAGCAGTAACAGTTCAGCAATATCAAATAGAGATTTACGTTTCGACGATAAGAAAAAAAAGTTGGGTATAAAGAACCTATTTTGGATTTTATTTTTGCGAATAAAAAAAAAGTGAGGGCCGTGTGTCACTAGAAAATGTATTTGAACATTCCGAAAGAGTCGTATAAGACCCGTCAAGGAACGGTCAGACAATCGTAAAGGCACAAGTGCTCGCTTTACGACTTCCACGAATCATAACTCACCAGGGACCAATTATTGCAAGAACAATACATGTCCCACGTCAAAAGCAATATCTCAAAGTATTATTTATAACAATACGAAATATATTCCACTCAGAGACGAAATATATCGATTACTAATTTCTCCTGTACGTCAATAAAGAGCTCGCCAACTCAATTTTAATTTTTTTTCAACGTTGCCACAAAAAAATTAAATTTTCTTCTGACTTTTCCTGATTTGCATCTTTTATTTTTTCCCTCACCGAAAAGAATATTTTAATTCAGTTTAAAAATGAGATAAAAAAAATTGTAATTATTTTCGAATATTTTTAATTGTAAAATGAAATTAAATCTATTAAACATTTTTAACGAATTCAACGGAAATTCTAAATTGCAACGAATTGATACAAAAAATTTAGATCAATTTTTTTATTATTGATCTACATTTTCAGTATCAATTTGATCCACTTTAGTAGCAATGTGATACTTTCAAGAAAACTGCTCGAGTTTAACAAGTTTTCTTTACAAGTTGAAAACATATTTTTTCGTTCGGTAAAAGTAGAGAGGACCTTAGAGACACGTTACTTTTTCATTCATTAGTATAAGGTCTTTTTCTGTCTGCCCACATGAGAAACGCGTATACGAGTTACGACGTTACTTATTAAAGAAAACGACAAAGTGCATCCTTGAATTTCTTTTTTTTTTCTTTTTTGCTTGAGGAACGGCAAACGACTAAACTTGGCGAACACGACGCGTCAGTTTGTGGTTTGTGGTTGTACGGGACCTGTGGATAAGCCATTTTTAAGCTACCGCAAAGTGGCGCAAAAGAAAAACCACACGTCACGAAACTTGAACGAATGAAAGGAGAAAAAAATAATTTTTAAGTAAAACAACACCAAAGGAAATCAAAAATAAGAAATTAGTTTATAATCTTTAACGTCCGAGATCCTTTATAAATTAAGGCAAATTAAACGAAAACATTCGGACAATGAATAAAATATTTATAAAAATAAAAAAAATTTAGAAACAACGATAACTATTTAGATTCAATTCGAATCACAGAACTAAAAATAGTTTTAACCCATAGCAATTAAAAATTTTTATTTAAAACACACTTTTTTAAAATTTAATATAATAAATTCAGTACGATTAAAAAACCTGATAGAAGTTTAAATAACTTCTATCAGCTGGCGATTTTTACGGTCTAATAAATTTTGAGAAAGTTATAAAGCCGCACATGTATATATATATGTGGGTTTATCATTAAATGAGATGCATTTATGTAAAAATCATGTCGGGAATATTTAATTGAAGAATAAAGATTTTTTAACTGCACTACTTGAAAAAATAAAAAATAAAGTAAGAGCCCAACAATGCTGCAATGTTGTTAGTCGTAAAATGAAGGAGCAATTTCGTGGGTATATACTTATATAATATGCATTTGCGTGCCTTCATTTTTTTTGAGCCCACACTCCAGGTGGTAATGGCGTAAAATAAAATATCGATCAACAGTTAACATTTCGCGACTCGCCGAAAACATTAAATAGCTGTTCTCTTTTGTATTTTAAAATTATGTATTTCAATAAGTTTCTGAATAATATTTGCTGCTTTGTATCAAAATTGTTTTTTGCTATTTTATTACCTAACTTTTTTTAATCATTTTTCTTTTTAAATATTTTCAATTTTTAAATTTGAAGTCATGAAAATCATTGAATTCTTGCGAAAAATTTGACACTTTATAAAAATAATTAAATTGCTTTGCAGAATTTTATCATCATTTTTGAAAATAATTGAATGTTTTTTTTTAAAGAAATTTATTAAAAATTTGGAAAATAATTGGATTCAATCGCATACTTTTATTTAAATACATAATTTAAAATAATTAATTTTTCTTAAAAATATTTTATCAAAATTATTGGAAATAATTGAATTCCTATATAAAGAATTTTACTATTTATAAAAATAATTTAATTCTTCCGAAAAATAATGTTATTATTTTAGAAAATAATTAAAATTTTGCCAAGAATTTAATAAAAAATTTTAAATACAATCGAATTCCTTAAAGAAATTCTATTTAAAATTCTGAAATAGTGTTTTAAATATTTGAATTTTTGTGAAAATTTTATTACTTATTGAAAATAATTGAATGCTTGCAAAGAAAATAAAGAAAAAAAATTTTTTTCACATAATTGAATTCTTTTGGGTAATTTTTTATACTAAAATTGTAGATATTCAAAATAATTGAATATCGAAAATTTGTTGAAAATTGGATTAAAAATAATTAAAATTTTGCAATGATTTTTATAATTTATAAAAATAATTGAATTCTTGCAAAGAATTTTATTAAAATTTTTAAAAATAATTGAATTCTTATGAGGAATTTTATAATTTATAAAAGTAATTGAATTCTTCCAAAGAATGTAATTTTTTATGAAAATAATTGAAATTTTTTGAAGAATTTAATCAAAATTTTTAATATTGTATTCTTCAAAGAAATTGTATTTAAAATTTTTAAAAATTAGTTTTTAACTTCTAGAAAAAGAATTTTAATTTTTCAAGAATTTTATTAAAAAATTGACATAATTAAATTTTTATAAACAAATTGTACCTATGATTTTCTAATTTTTATGGAATATAATTTAATATTTTACAAGAAATTTCTTTGAAAATTTTGAAAATAATTGAATTTTTGAGATTAACTCAATTTTATTTTAGAATTACTTTAAATGTTTTTTAAATAATTGAATTTTGGAATTTTAATAGAAATTTCTTAAGTTTTAAAGAAGATAATTGAAAATTTTTCAAGAAATTTATTAAACGTTTTGAAAATTAAGGAATTTTTTAAGGAATTTTACAGAAAAAAAAATTTTAAATAACCAGAAGGAAATGAGAAGGGAAAAATTAAAATTATTGAAAATAATTGAATGTTTTCAAAGACTTTACTATTTAAAAAAAATAATTGAATTTTTTCAATGGGTTTATTCAAATTTTAGAAAATAATTGAATTCTTTCATGAAATTTTATGAAAATTGTATTATTTAATTCAATTCCTGCGAAGAATTTTACTATTTATAAAAATAATTGAATTTTAGCGAATAATTGTATTAAAAATTTTGAAAATATAAACAATTATAATTAATTATTTACTTAATAAATTTTTTTTAAATTTTAATTATAAAATTATTCAAATATTTAAATTCGAAAATAAAAAATTTTTTTAATTTGAATAATAATATTAAATTTAATGTTACATTCCGCTCGCGAGCGAGCGTAACATTTACTAGTTTATTTATAATATTCAAGCAAATATTTGACTCAGTTAAATAATTTTTTTGCGCCAAAAAAAATAAATCGAATGACTTCTCTTCAAATCGACAACTCGCGACTTACTTTTCACTCGATGTTTATTTAAATTCAGAATGTAATTTTCCAAGTTTGAATTTAAAATCAGAAAAGAGATAAAAGTGAGCTTTTTTCTTTTTTTTTTGGTAAAAAAAAGAGACTTTTTCCTTTAGAGAAAATCCGGAGCGACCCTTTCATCTTGCTTGACATTTTCTATTTTGTCGAGTCCGCGCGTCTCTTTTTTTTGAACTTAACATCTTCCATTTTAAGGCTACTCTGTTATTCATTCTTTCATGGTAACCCAATAGGGGTTGTTATTTACCCACTGGGTGTATTACCTCTCTTTGTCTCTCTTTCTCTCTCTTGGAAAAAATAAATGAGTAACTTTTGAATTTTCTTTTTCCCGGATCAGAATAAACTGCATATTTAATATAGTCGAAAGTTTTCTTTTAGAAGTCTCTTTGTGTATTATTTTGAGGCTTGGAACAAACAAAATATTGGAATTAAATTTGCCTATAAATTTTTCTTTCTTTTACAATTTCTATCTTTACCCAATAACTTCATAGCATGCAAGTTTTTTTACACAGTTTTTCTAAGGATTTCAAATTGAGACAAAAAAAACGTATCAAAACTTTGCACGTTTTTTTGTCTCAATTTGATATCCTTAGAAAAATTCTGAGCTTGTAAATTTACTTTCGTTGCAAGTTTTGAAAATTTGCTGCAAAATTTCCTCGTAACTCAATTGCAGGAAACTTATAATGGCAAAAATTTCCACCCTCCTCGCATGTATTAATAAAATACAATGCGTCATTTTTCCCATTAAATGGATAATCTGGATGTAATTTGACGATTAATGTTTTTTAAGGGTTGAGAGGGAGGGGCGCGAAATAACAAGTTAGAAGCATAGCAAGGTCACGTGATGACCTGAAAAAGGAGTTTATCGTTTGGCGGTAAAGTTGGGCGTTCCTAACAACCGGGTATATTTTGTATAATATAATCTTGCAAAAGCGAAAGAGAGAGAGAGAGAGAGTGAGAGAGAGAAATTTCATTAAATCTTGGTAAGAAAATTATGAATAACGGGCGCCTCATATAGTCGCGTGCAACTTGATAATGTGCTTCTCTTGTTGACTGGGGGAGGGGGAGTTGAAACGCGATCGTACACTTGCGTAAACGACCCTACGCAACCAACGTCTAATTACTCGTTTAAGATAAGATTGCCATCTGACATTTATGACGCGTGATTAACAATCATGTCGAAAAGAGCACATTAATGACAATTTTCAAAAAGAAACAGTCCAACCTCCTAAATTGAAGATCAATATTTCTCATTGGGACAAATCTTCCATTTTTGCAGATATAGAAAAACGATACATTCAATTCGGTGTCTATTAAAAAATTTATAATAAAAAATTTATTTGCGACAGTAAATTTTGTACCAAGTATTCATTATTTTAATATTATTATTATTATTATTACAGGGTTGTCACAAAAATTTAATTTTGCTTTCCCCTGACTTTTCCCTGATTTCCAAAAAAAAATTTGACTTTTTTTCCTGACCCTCAAGAATATTTTGATTCAATCTAAAAATTATTAGATACACAAAAAAATGTTCAATTACATTTATTTTTTACGAATTTCTTTAATTTTAAAATTATTCGAAAACATCAAAAGTATTATTTAAAATAAATATTTAATCATCATTATTTTTCCATAAGTATTAAGATTTTTAATTCAAATTTTCATTCAATTTTATTATAAACCATTTTTTAAAATTTTTTCAAAAGATTTTAATTCAAACTTCTTTGAAATCCAACAACTTATATAATAATTAAAGATGTCCGAGTGATAAAATCATTATTTTATATTTTAAGAATATTGTTACTGTAATTACTTCAAAATTATTTTTTTCATTTCAATTCAATTATTATTTTCCAAAATTTTTAACTAAAATCCTTGTTTTAATCAATTATTTTCAATAATTTTTGAAAAAGTTCTTTGACAATTTAAAGAAAAATTGTTTACAATTCGATTTTACGAAATTTGGATTATTCAGAAATTTCTGATTCTGAATAATCAAAATTTCGTAAAATTAGAAACTTAAAGTAATCTAAAAAAAATTCAATTAAACTATTTCAAAAAAATTAATACAATTAATTTTGTCTTTTATTATTAATTTTACGGAACTGTTCGTTAAAAGCATAACTAATTCAAATTTTCAAGGACCAATTTGAAATCTCTTTAAAATTCAATTATTTCTAAAAATTCAAGCTATAATTTTTTTTCAATTCAATTGTTAAGTAAAATTTTAACTGAAATTCATTTTTATAAAATAAAAATCGATTTTTATTGAAAAATTCTACGAGAATTAAATTATTTAAATACAAAAATAAATAATTTATTGAATAATTGAATATTTCACAAAATTAAATTCTTGTAAAGAGCTTTATTAAAATTTTTGAACAGAATTAAATTCTTTCAAGAAATTTAATAAAAAAAAGTACTGAAAATAATTATTAAATTCTAATAAACAAATTACATCAAAATTTTTTAAACAATTGAATTCTTGGAAAAATTTTAATAAAATTTTTAAGAAAAATTGCATTTTTCGAGAAATTTATTTAAAATTATATTAAAAATGGTTGAAATTCAGCGATGAGTTTTATTATTTATGAAAATAATTGAATTCTTGCAACGAATTTTTTTACTCTTTAAAAATAATTGAATTCTTCGAATAAATTTTATAATAATCGTTTTAAATAATTAATTTTTTTTAACAAATTTTATGAAAATTCTGTTTGAAATATTTTAATTTCTGTGAAAATTATATTATTTATAAAAGTAATGGAATGTTTTCAAAGAATTTTACAAACAATTTTTTTTTTAAATAATTTCCTTCTTTAGGGAAACTTTTTATTAAAAGAAAAGATATTAAAAATATGAATTTCAAGAAATTTTTCGAGGAATTTGATTAAAAAAATTAAATATAATTAAGATTCTGCAATGAGCTTTATCATCTATGAAAATAATTGAATTCCTAAAAAGAATTTTATTATTTATGAAAATAATTAAATCTCTGTAAAATATTTTATTATTTATTTATGAAAATAATGGAATTATTGAGAAAATTTTTTAAAAATTTGTAAATAATTGAATTTTTGTGAAAAATTGTATTATTTATCAAAATAATGGAATCATTGCGAAAAAATTAAAAAAAAATTGTAAATAATTAAATTCCTGGGATATTTTTAATATTTATAAAAATATTTAAATTGTTTGCGTAGAATTTTATCAAAATTTCCTAAAAATAATTGAATTCTTTTGTAAAATTTTATGGAAATAGAATTTTTGTGAAGAATTTTAATTATTTATTATTTACATTTTATTGAATAAAATTTACTTTAAATTTTATTTAATTCAAATATTTCCTCCATACTTACAAATTTTTTTTCATTTAAATTAAAAAATTGTTTTTTTAAGCAAAAAAAAAAAATAGTCGGAGTGAAAAATGTATTTTAAACAAACAAAAAAATTCTTCTATTAACAATTATTTGCTACACTTTTTCTCAGCAAAAAATCTTTTTAAGTTGAGTTTCCTAAAAGATTGCTGCTCGAGAGATGTTTTAAGGTCCGAAATTCACCATCCCCAAAAATCTGGGGTTGCGTCACGTCGTTTCAATCTTGGTAAGTAGGAACAGAACGTCTGGTTCGCGTGTAAATAAATAATGAGCAAAGGGAGAAATAATACAACTCAAGTCTTCGGAGGATTTTCACTTTTATTAACAAGGCCTTGTAAACCAAGTTTTCTTGTCTGTCAGGCGGATATATTATTTTCAAACTTGGAGAAAAGGGGTAAATTCACCTCTTGCGAGAAAGAGAGATAGAGTTTTTTGTTGTTTTTTTTACTAAAAGGAAATTTTTAGGTACTGTGTACAAATTTTTTCCTAATACGAAAATTAAAGAATACTTTTTTAATTTTAGATTTTACAATTAAAAATATTTAAACGTATTGAAAAGTATTAAAAAGTATTAAAAAGTATTTTAAAAATTTATAAAATTATTAAAATGGATTAAAAAGCTTTAAAAATTGTTAAAAAATATTAAAATGTTTTTAAAAAGTATTAACAATAGTATTGAAGAATTATTAAAATATGCTCTCATATTATTCTGAAAATCAAAAGTTTTTTAGCAAAAGTATAAAATCCTCTTGGGATAGGAGAGGGGGAGGGTGAGAAAATACAAATAGCAAGTTTCCCCTAAAATAAAAAATATAGACTTAATTAAGGTGTTTCGTGAATTTTCCAGGAAAGGGAGATTGATTTAACGCTCGAACCTTAGAAATTACGCACATGTAAATCTCGAGAAAGTTTGAAGCAAGGACTTAACCAACCGGGAAATTGAAAATTTTACGACCTCACTTTCGTGAATCCTTTGTTTTAAAATGAAATCTCAACCTAAACTCGTATAACTCATGAAACAACTCGTCCCCTCCTAAAACTCTCTTTTAACGACCATCTATAACCAAATCGCCTGACTTTGTTCAATTTTCTCGTTGGTTGGACCACAATTTAATTCCAATATCGTCTATTTTTCAGATAGACTCATTCGTTAAGTTGAAAACAAAAATAAAAGAACGAAGTGTTTTTACTGACAAAGATTTTTCTTGGTTCTTTTTAAATTCTTTTTTATTCCTTTTTAGTTCTTGTTTCGTTCTTTTTTGGTTCTTTTTCTGTTTTTTTTTTTGTTCTTCTTTGGTTTTTCGTTTTCTTTTGCTCTTTTTTGTTTTTTTTGTACTTTTTTTATTCTATTTTGGTTTTTTTGTTTTCTTTTGCTCTTTTTTGTTTTTTTGCACTTTTTTTGTTCTTTTGCTCTTTTTTGTATTTTTGTACTTTTTTTGACTTTAATGGAGAGATGTGCAATGGATTGTCTTTGTTTGCTGTGGAGTCATGAAGAGAGAGTGCATTAAATTCTAGTCAAGTCACACCCTAGACATCTGATTTATTCGCAACTACCACCGCCAAGAACAAAGTCTTCAGAACATTTCTGTCTCTCTCTCTCTGAAGGAGCAAGTTAAGAGACAGTTGCGCCCAAGTAAAGGTTCCTTAGCTAAGAAGCTTTGCCTGCACTTAACGCTTATATTTTATTAAGTATAATCCACCCAAGTCGCTTCAGGTGACACTTTTACTTAGTACTTTCACGTTCGCACTCGAAAACTGCACTCTCTAAAAAAGCCAATTTCCTCCTAATGTTCAAATTCTTACAATTCCCACTGAAATTCATTTCACTCGACAATTTAATTCCCATTAATTTTTTTTCTTTTTTTTTAATATCTATGAATTAATAATATTCGTTAAATTTCTATAATTTTTAAAGACTAATGAAAAATTATTCGATTCAAATAAATATTTACTTGAATTAAGTATTTAGGTATTTGAACCAAATAAGTTATGATTGAATTAAGGAAATTTTTTTTTTTTTTTGAAAATAATTGAAATTTTGCCAATAATTTTAATAAAATTTTTGAAAATAATTGAATTTCATAAAATAATTTTATTATTTGTAAAGTTAATTGAAATCTGGGCAAGAATTTCTTTAAATTTTTTAACGTAATTGCATTTCTGCTAAATTTCTACGAGAATTCAATTATTTAAATACAAAAATAAATAATTTATTGAATAATCAAATATTTCTTAAAATTCATTTTCCGAGGAACTTATTTAAAATTGTATTAAAGACAATTAAAATTCTGCGATGAGTTTTACAATTTATCAAAATAATTGAATTTTTGCAAAGAATTTTATTAAAATTTTAAAAATAATTGAATTCCCATGACGAATTTTATTATTTATAAATGTACTTGAATTCTTTTAGGAAATTTTCTATTAAAATAGAAGATACTGAAAATAATTGAATTTCGAAAATTTTTTGAAAATTGTATTAAAAATAATTGAAATTCTTCAATGAGTTTTATTATTTATGAACATAATTGAATTCTTAAAAAAGAATAATTATTTATGAAAATAATTGATTTCCTAAAAAAAATTTATTTTTTTTTGTAAATAATTGAATTCCTGTGAAATTTTTATTATTTATGAAAATAATTAAATGTTTGAGAAGAATTGTATTAACATTTTTTTTAAATAATTGAATTCTTTTGAAAAATTTTCTTGAAATAGTAGATATTGAAAATCATTGAATTGTGGAAAATTGTTGAAAATAATTGAAATTTTGCCAAGAATTTTATTATGATTTTTGAAAATAATTAAAATTCGGAGAAGAAATTTATTATTATTAAAGATAATTGAAATTTTGACGAAAATTTTTTCAAATTTTTTAACAAAATTGAATTTCTGCGATGTTTATAATTATTGAATATAATTGAATTTCTGGAATCATTTGTATGTAACTTCCCCAAAATTCTATTTTTTGTAGTGTTTTTAACTAAAATTCTTCTACAAATCTATTATTTTTAATAATTAATTAAATATATATGGAAAAATGTAACTAATTTCAAAAGAATTTGAATCGTTAAAATTTTTCAAAAATCTAAGTTTTTTAATGTTTGTAATGAAATTCATTCAAATTTGAAATTTTATAAAATTTAAATTTAAAACCTTTTAAATTTGATCTATGTATGAAAATTGTAAACGTGACTCTTTTAAAAATTCAATTAATTTTGAAGTATTTAAGTAAAATTATTCATTATTCCAATTCATATTTTATTTTTATGGGAAAAAATTTGAATTCAATATTTTTAAATTCTACTTTTAAAATTGCTGATTTTATTGAAAAAAGTAAGTAAGAAAGTTAGGCGCGCGCGAATTTTTATGAGGCTGAAGTTCGAAACGTTTTTGAAAACGAAAAATTAAAAATAAAAAAAGTAAATTTTTTTCAACGTGAGATTGTCCCAAATGATAACCAACACCTAAAAATAAATTTTTGTCCCCCTACCCTCTTCGGTTCCCTTCGTTTATGGGGTAAAATGGTCCAAAAAATTAAAAAAAATTTCTTAAAAATAGAAAAAGGCTCAGGGGAAAAATTTTATTGCACAAATCAATTGCATTCACAGCCAGGAAGCTGTAAAAAAATTTGCGCCCCCCTACACCCTTCGGTTTCCCTCGTTTATGGGGTAAAATGGTCCCAAAAATTAAAAAAAATTTCTTAAAAATAGAAAAAGGCTCGGGGGAAAAATTTTATTGCACAAATCAATTGCACTCACAGCCAGGAAGCTGTAAAAAAATTTGCGCCCCCCTACACCCTTCGGTTCCCCTCGTTTATGGGGTAAAATGGTCCCAAAAATTAAAAAAAATTTCTTAAAAATAGAAAAAGGCTCGAGGGAAAAATTTTATTGCACAACTTAGTTGCATTCGATGCCAGAAAGATGTAAAAAAATTTGCGCCCCCCTACACCCTTCGGCTCCCCTCGTTTATAGGGTAAAATGGTCCCAAAAATTAAAAAAAATTTCTTAAAAATAGAAAAAAGCTCGGGGGAAAAATTTTATTGCACAAATCAATTGCATTCACAGCCAGGAAGCTGTAAAAAAATATGCGCCCCCCTACACCGTTCGGCTCCCCTCCTTTATGGGGTAAAATGGTCCAAAAAATTAAAAAAAATTTCTTAAAAATAGAAAAAGGCTCGGGGAAAAATTTTATTGCACAACTTAGTTGCATTTGATGCCAGAAAGATGTAAAAAAATTTGCGTGCCCTTAAACCCTTCGCTTCCCTTCGTTTATAAAGTAAATTGGCCCAAAAATTAAAAAAAAAATTAATAAAAAATTTTTTAAAAATTGGAAAAGGCTCGGGGGAAAAATTTTATTGCTTAACTTAGTTGCATTTAATATTAGTAAGCTGTGAAAAAATTTGCGTGCCCTTAAACCCTTCGCTTCCCTTCGTTTATAAAGTAAATTGGCCCAAAAATTAAAAAAAAAATTATTAAAAAATTTTTTAAAAAATTGGAAAAGGCTCAGGGGAAAAATTTTATTGCACAACTTAGTTGCATTTGATATTAGTAAGCTGTGAAAAAATTTGCGTTCCCTTAAACCCTTCGCTTCCCTTCGTTTATAAAGTAAATTGTCCCAAAAATTAAAAAAAAAATTAATAAAAAATTTTTTAAAAATTGGAAAAGGCTCGGGGAAAAATTTTATTGCTTAACTTAGTTGCATTTAATATTAGTAAGCTGTGAAAAAATGTGCGTGCCCTTAAACCCTTCGCTTCCCTTCGTTTATAAAGTAAATTGGCCCAAAAATTAAAAAAAAAATTATTAAAAAATTTTTTAAAAATTGGAAAAGGCTCAGGGGAAAAATTTTATTGCACAACTTAGTTGCATTTGATATTAGTAAGCTGTGAAAAAATTTGCGTTTCCTTAAACCCTTCGCTTCCCTTCGTTTATAAAGTAAATTGTCCCAAAAATTAAAAAAAAAATTAATAAAAAATTTTTTAAAAATGAAAAAAGGCTCGGGGGAAAAATTTTATTGCACAACTTAGTTTCATTCGATGCCAGAAAGATGTAAAAAAATTTGCGTGACCTTAAACTTTTCGCTTCCCTTCGTTTATAAAGTAAATTGGCCCAAAAATTAAAAAAAAATTAATAAAAAATTTTTTAAAAAATGGAAAAGGCTCGGGGGAAAAATTTTATTGCTTAACTTAGTTGCATTTAATATTAGTAAGCTGTGAAAAAATTTGCGTGCCCTTAAACCCTTCGCTTCCCTTCGTTTATAAAGTAAATTGGCCCAAAAATTAAAAAAAAAATTATTAAAAAATTTTTTAAAAATTGGAAAAGGCTCGGGGGAAAAATTTTATTGCACAACTTAGTTGCATTTGATATTAGTAAGCTGTGAAAAAATTTGCGTTCCCTTAAACCCTTCGCTTCCCTTCGTTTATAAAGTAAATTGGCCCAAAAATTAAAAAAAAAATTAATAAAAAATTTTTTAAAAATTGGAAAAGGCTCGGGGGAAAAATTTTATTGCTTAACTTAGTTGCATTTAATATTAGTAAGCTGTGAAAAAATTCGCGTGCCCTTAAACCCTTCGCTTCCCTTCGTTTATAAAGTAAATTGGCCCAAAAATTAAAAAAAAAATTATTAAAAAATTTTTTAAAAATTGGAAAAAAGCTCAGGGGAAAAATTTTATTGCACAACTTAGTTGCATTCGATGCCAGAAAGATGTAAAAAAATTTGCGTGCCCTTAAACCCTTCGCTTCCCTTCGTTTATAAAGTAAATTGGCCCAAAAATTAAAAAAAAAATTAATAAAAAATTTTTTAAAAATTGGAAAAGGCTCAGGGGAAAAATTTTATTGCACAACTTAGTTGCATTCGATGCCAGAAAGATGTAAAAAAATTTGCGTGCCCTTAAACCCTTCGCTTTCCCTTCGTTTATAAAGTAAATTGTCCCAAAAATTAAAAAAAAAATTAATAAAAAATTTTTTAAAAATTGGAAAAGGCTCGGGGGAAAAATTTTATTGCTTAACTTAGTTGCATTTAATATTAGTAAGCTGTGAAAAAAATGTGCGTGCCCTTAAACCCTTCGCTTCCCTTCGTTTATAAAGTAAATTGGCCCAAAAATTAAAAAAAAAATTATTAAAAAATTTTTTAAAAATTGGAAAAGGCTCAGGGGAAAAATTTTATTGCACAACTTAGTTGCATTTGATATTAGTAAGCTGTGAAAAAATTTGCGTTCCCTTAAACCCTTCGCTTCCCTTCGTTTATAAAGTAAATTGTCCCAAAAATTAAAAAAAAAATTAATAAAAAATTTTTTAAAAATTGGAAAAGGCTCGGGGGAAAAATTTTATTGCTTAACTTAGTTGCATTTAATATTAGTAAGCTGTGAAAAAATGTGCGTGCCCTTAAACCCTTCGCTTCCCTTCGTTTATAAAGTAAATTGGCCCAAAAATTAGAAAAAAAATTAATAAAAAATTTTTTAAAAATTGGAAAAGGCTCAGGGGAAAAATTTTATTGCACAACTTAGTTGCATTTGATATTAGTAAGCTGTGAAAAAATTTGAGTTCCCTTAAACCCTTCGCTTCCCTTCGTTTATAAAGTAAATTGTCCCAAAAATTAAAAAAAAAATTAATAAAAAATTTTTTAAAAATTGGAAAAGGCTCGGGGGAAAAATTTTATTGCTTAACTTAGTTGCATTTAATATTAGTAAGCTGTGAAAAAATGTGCGTGCCCTTAAACCCTTCGCTTCCCTTCGTTTATAAAGTAAATTGGCCCAAAAATTAAAAAAAAAATTATTAAAAAATTTTTTAAAAATTGGAAAAGGCTCAGGGGAAAAATTTTATTGCACAACTTAGTTGCATTTGATATTAGTAAGCTGTGAAAAAATTTGAGTTCCCTTAAACCCTTCGCTTCCCTTCGTTTATAAAGTAAATTGTCCCAAAAATTAAAAAAAAAAATTAATAAAAAATTTTTTAAAAATGAAAAAAGGCTCGGGGGAAAAATTTTATTGCACAACTTAGTTGCATTCGATGCCAGAAAGATGTAAAAAAATTTGCGTGACCTTAAACTTTTCGCTTCCCTTCGTTTATAAAGTAAATTGGCCCAAAAATTAAAAAAAATTAATAAAAAATTTTTTAAAAATTGGAAAAGGCTCGGGGGAAAAATTTTATTGCTTAACTTAGTTGCATTTAATATTAGTTAGCTGTGAAAAAATTTGCGTGCCCTTAAACCCTTCGCTTCCCTTCGTTTATAAAGTAAATTGGCCCAAAAATTAAAAAAAAAATTATTAAAAAATTTTTTAAAAATTGGAAAAGGCTCGGGGGAAAAATTTTATTGCACAACTTAGTTGCATTTGATATTAGTAAGCTGTGAAAAAATTTGCGTTCCCTTAAACCCTTCGCTTCCCTTCGTTTATAAAGTAAATTGGCCCAAAAATTAAAAAAAAAATTAATAAAAATTTTTTAAAAATTGGAAAAGGCTCGGGGGAAAAATTTTATTGCTTAACTTAGTTGCATTTAATATTAGTAAGCTGTGAAAAAATTTGCGTGCCCTTAAACCCTTCGCTTCCCTTCGTTTATAAAGTAAATTGGCCCAAAAATTAAAAAAAAAATTATTAAAAAATTTTTTAAAAATTGGAAAAGGCTCAGGGCAAAAATTTTATTGCACAACTTAGTTGCATTCGATGCCAGAAAGATGTAAAAAAATTTGCGTGCCCTTAAACCCTTCGCTTCCCTTCGTTTATAAAGTAAATTGGCCCAAAAATTAAAAAAAAAATTAATAAAAAATTTTTTAAAAATTGGAAAAGGCTCGGGGGAAAAATTTTATTGCTTAACTTAGTTGCATTTAATATTAGTAAGCTGTGAAAAAATTTGCGTGCCCTTAAACCCTTCGCTTCCCTTCGTTTATAAAGTAAATTGGCCCAAAAATTAAAAAAAAAATTATTAAAAAATTTTTTAAAAATTGGAAAAGGCTCGGGAGAAAAATTTTATTGCACAACTTAGTTGCATTTGATATTAGTAAGCTGTGAAAAAATTTGCGTTCCCTTAAACCCTTCGCTTCCCTTCGTTTATAAAGTAAATTGGCCCAAAAATTAAAAAAAAAATTAATAAAAAATTTTTTAAAAATTGGAAAAGGCTCGGGGGAAAAATTTTATTGCTTAACTTAGTTGCATTTAATATTAGTAAGCTGTGAAAAAATTTGAGTTCCCTTAAACCCTTCGCTTCCCTTCGTTTATAAAGTAAATTGTCCCAAAAATTAAAAAAAAAATTAATAAAAAATTTTTTAAAAATGAAAAAAGGCTCGGGGGAAAAATTTTATTGCACAACTTAGTTGCATTCGATGCCAGAAAGATGCAAAAAAAATTTGCGTGCCCTTAAACCCTTCGCTTCCCTTCGTTTATAAAGTAAATTGGCCCAAAAATTAAAAAAAAAATTAATAAAAATTTTTTTAAAAATTGGAAAAGGCTCGGGGGAAAAATTTTATTGCACAACTTAGTTGCATTTGATATTAGTAAGCTGTGAAAAAATTTGCGTTCCCTTAAACCCTTCGCTTCCCTTCGTTTATAAAGTAAATTGGCCCAAAAATTAAAAAAAAATTAATAAAAAATTTTTTAAAAATTGGAAAAGGCTCGGGGGAAAAATTTTATTGCTTAACTTAGTTGCATTTAATATTAGTAAGCTGTGAAAAAAATTTGCGTGCCCTTAAACCCTTCGCTTCCCTTCGTTTATAAAGTAAATTGGCCCAAAAATTAAAAAAAAAATTATTAAAAAATTTTTTAAAAATTGGAAAAGGCTCGGGGGAAAAATTTTATTGCACAACTTAGTTGCATTTGATATTAGTAAGCTGTGAAAAAATTTGCGTTCCCTTAAACCCTTCGCTTCCCTTCGTTTATAAAGTAAATTGGCCCAAAAATTAAAAAAAAAATTAATAAAAAATTTTTTAAAAATTGGAAAAGGCTCGGGGGAAAAATTTTATTGCACAACTTAGTTGCATTTGATATTAGTAAGCTGTGAAAAAATTTGCGTTCCCTTAAACCCTTCGCTTCCCTTCGTTTATAAAGTAAATTGGCCCAAAAATTAAAAAAAAAATTAATAAAAATTTTTTTAAAAATTGGAAAAGGCTCGGGGGAAAAATTTTATTGCTTAACTTAGTTGCATTTAATATTAGTAAGCTGTGAAAAAATTTGCGTGCCCTTAAACCCTTCGCTTCCCTTCGTTTATAAAGTAAATTGGCCCAAAAATTAAAAAAAAAATTATTAAAAATTTTTTAAAAATTGGAAAAGGCTCAGGGGAAAAATTTTATTGCACAACTTAGTTGCATTTGATATTAGTAAGCTGTGAAAAAATTTGAGTTCCCTTAAACCCTTCGCTTCCCTTCGTTTATAAAGTAAATTGTCCCAAAAATTAAAAAAAAAATTAATAAAAAATTTTTTAAAAATGAAAAAAGGCTCGGGGGAAAAATTTTATTGCACAACTTAGTTGCATTCGATGCCAGAAAGATGTAAAAAAATTTGCGTGCCCTTAAACCCTTCGCTTCCCTTCGTTTATAAAGTAAATTGGCCCAAAAATTAAAAAAAAAATTAATAAAAATTTTTTAAAAATTGGAAAAGGCTCGGGGGAAAAATTTTATTGCTTAACTTAGTTGCATTTAATATTAGTAAGCTGTGAAAAAATTTGCGTGCCCTTAAACCCTTCGCTTCCCTTCGTTTATAAAGTAAATTGGCCCAAAAATTAAAAAAAAAATTATTAAAAAATTTTTTAAAAATTGGAAAAGGCTCGGGGGAAAAATTTTATTGCACAACTTAGTTGCATTTGATATTAGTAAGCTGTGAAAAAATTTGCGTTCCCTTAAACCCTTCGCTTCCCTTCGTTTATAAAGTAAATTGGCCCAAAAATTAAAAAAAAAATTATTAAAAAATTTTTTAAAAATTGGAAAAGGCTCAGGGGAAAAATTTTATTGCTTAACTTAGTTGCATTTAATATTAGTAAGCTGTGAAAAAATTCGCGTGCCCTTAAACCCTTCGCTTCCCTTCGTTTATAAAGTAAATTGGCCCAAAAATTAAAAAAAAAATTATTAAAAAATTTTTTAAAAATTGGAAAAGGCTCGGGGGAGAAATTTTATTGCACAACTCAGTTGCATTCGATGCCAGAAAGATGTAAAAAAATTTGCGTGCCCTTAAACCCTTCGCTTCCCTTCGTTTATAAAGTAAATTGGCCCAAAAATTAAAAAAAAAATTATTAAAAAATTTTTTAAAAATTGGAAAAGGCTCAGGGGAAAAATTTTATTGCACAACTTAGTTGCATTTAATATTAGTAAGCTGTGAAAAAATTTGCGTGCCCTTAAACCCTTCGCTTCCCTTCGTTTATAAAGTAAATTGGCCCAAAAATTAAAAAAAAAATTATTAAAAAATTTTTTAAAAATTGGAAAAGGCTCAGGGGAAAAATTTTATTGCACAACTTAGTTGCATTCGATGCCAGAAAGATGTAAAAAAATTTGCGTGCCCTTAAACCCTTCGCTTCCCTTCGTTTATAAAGTAAATTGGCCCAAAAATTAAAAAAAAAATTAATAAAAAATTTTTTAAAAATTGGAAAAGGCTCGGGGGAAAAATTTTATTGCTTAACTTAGTTGCATTTAATATTAGTAAGCTGTGAAAAAAATTTGCGTGCCCTTAAACCCTTCGCTTCCCTTCGTTTATAAAGTAAATTGGCCCAAAAATTAAAAAAAAAATTATTAAAAAATTTTTTAAAAATTGGAAAAGGCTCGGGGAAAAATTTTATTGCACAACTTAGTTGCATTTGATATTAGTAAGCTGTGAAAAAATTTGCGTTCCCTTAAACCCTTCGCTTCCCTTCGTTTATAAAGTAAATTGGCCCAAAAATTAAAAAAAAAATTAATAAAAAATTTTTTAAAAATTGGAAAAGGCTCGGGGGAAAAATTTTATTGCTTAACTTAGTTGCATTTAATATTAGTAAGCTGTGAAAAAATTCGCGTGCCCTTAAACCCTTCGCTTCCCTTCGTTTATAAAGTAAATTGGCCCAAAAATTAAAAAAAAAATTATAAAAAATTTTTTAAAAATTGGAAAAGGCTCAGGGGAAAAATTTTATTGCACAACTTAGTTGCATTTGATATTAGTAAGCTGTGAAAAAATTTGAGTTCCCTTAAACCCTTCGCTTCCCTTCGTTTATAAAGTAAATTGTCCCAAAAATTAAAAAAAAAATTAATAAAAAATTTTTTAAAAATTGAAAAAAGGCTCGGGGGAAAAATTTTATTGCTTAACTTAGTTGCATTTAATATTAGTAAGCTGTGAAAAAATTTGCGTGCCCTTAAACCCTTCGCTTCCCTTCGTTTATAAAGTAAATTGGCCCAAAAATTAAAAAAAAAATTATTAAAAAATTTTTTAAAAATTGGAAAAGGCTCAGGGGAAAAATTTTATTGCACAACTTAGTTGCATTTGATATTAGTAAGCTGTGAAAAAATTTGAGTTCCCTTAAACCCTTCGCTTCCCTTCGTTTATAAAGTAAATTGTCCCAAAAATTAAAAAAAAAATTAATAAAAAATTTTTTAAAAAATGAAAAAAGGCTCGGGGGAAAAATTTTATTGCACAACTTAGTTGCATTCGATGCCAGAAAGATGTAAAAAAATTTGCGTGACCTTAAACTTTTCGCTTCCCTTCGTTTATAAAGTAAATTGGCCCAAAAATTAAAAAAAAATTAATAAAAAATTTTTTAAAAATTGGAAAAGGCTCGGGGGAAAAATTTTATTGCTTAACTTAGTTGCATTTAATATTAGTTAGCTGTGAAAAAATTTGCGTGCCCTTAAACCCTTCGCTTCCCTTCGTTTATAAAGTAAATTGGCCCAAAAATTAAAAAAAAAAAATTATTAAAAAATTTTTTAAAAATTGGAAAAGGCTCGGGGGAAAAATTTTATTGCACAACTTAGTTGCATTTGATATTAGTAAGCTGTGAAAAAATTTGCGTTCCCTTAAACCCTTCGCTTCCCTTCGTTTATAAAGTAAATTGGCCCAAAAATTAAAAAAAAAATTAATAAAAATTTTTTTAAAAATTGGAAAAGGCTCGGGGGAAAAATTTTATTGCTTAACTTAGTTGCATTTAATATTAGTAAGCTGTGAAAAAATTTGCGTGCCCTTAAACCCTTCGCTTCCCTTCGTTTATAAAGTAAATTGGCCCAAAAATTAAAAAAAAAATTATTTAAAAATTTTTTAAAAATTGGAAAAGGCTCAGGGCAAAAATTTTATTGCACAACTTAGTTGCATTCGATGCCAGAAAGATGTAAAAAAATTTGCGTGCCCTTAAACCCTTCGCTTCCCTTCGTTTATAAAGTAAATTGGCCCAAAAATTAAAAAAAAAATTAATAAAAAATTTTTTAAAAATTGGAAAAGGCTCGGGGGAAAAATTTTATTGCTTAACTTAGTTGCATTTAATATTAGTAAGCTGTGAAAAAATTTGCGTGCCCTTAAACCCTTCGCTTCCCTTCGTTTATAAAGTAAATTGGCCCAAAAATTAAAAAAAAAATTATTAAAAAATTTTTTAAAAATTGGAAAAGGCTCGGGAGAAAAATTTTATTGCACAACTTAGTTGCATTTGATATTAGTAAGCTGTGAAAAAATTTGCGTTCCCTTAAACCCTTCGCTTCCCTTCGTTTATAAAGTAAATTGGCCCAAAAATTAAAAAAAAAATTAATAAAAAATTTTTTAAAAATTGGAAAAGGCTCGGGGGAAAAATTTTATTGCTTAACTTAGTTGCATTTAATATTAGTAAGCTGTGAAAAAATTTGAGTTCCCTTAAACCCTTCGCTTCCCTTCGTTTATAAAGTAAATTGTCCCAAAAATTAAAAAAAAAATTAATAAAAAATTTTTTAAAAATGAAAAAAGGCTCAGGGGAAAAATTTTATTGCACAACTTAGTTGCATTCGATGCCAGAAAGATGCAAAAAAAATTTGCGTGCCCTTAAACCCTTCGCTTCCCTTCGTTTATAAAGTAAATTGGCCCAAAAATTAAAAAAAAAATTAATAAAAAATTTTTTAAAAATTGGAAAAGGCTCGGGGGAAAAATTTTATTGCACAACTTAGTTGCATTTGATATTAGTAAGCTGTGAAAAAATTTGCGTTCCCTTAAACCCTTCGCTTCCCTTCGTTTATAAAGTAAATTGGCCCAAAAATTAAAAAAAAAATTAATAAAAATTTTTTTAAAAATTGGAAAAGGCTCGGGGGAAAAATTTTATTGCTTAACTTAGTTGCATTTAATATTAGTAAGCTGTGAAAAAATTTGCGTGCCCTTAAACCCTTCGCTTCCCTTCGTTTATAAAGTAAATTGGCCCAAAAATTAAAAAAAAAATTATTAAAAAATTTTTAAAAATTGGAAAAGGCTCGGGGAAAAATTTTATTGCACAACTTAGTTGCATTTGATATTAGTAAGCTGTGAAAAAATTTGCGTTCCCTTAAACCCTTCGCTTCCCTTCGTTTATAAAGTAAATTGGCCCAAAAATTAAAAAAAAAATTAATAAAAAATTTTTTAAAAATTGGAAAAGGCTCGGGGGAAAAATTTTATTGCACAACTTAGTTGCATTTGATATTAGTAAGCTGTGAAAAAATTTGCGTTCCCTTAAACCCTTCGCTTCCCTTCGTTTATAAAGTAAATTGGCCCAAAAATTAAAAAAAAATTAATAAAAATTTTTTTAAAAATTGGAAAAGGCTCGGGGGAAAAATTTTATTGCTTAACTTAGTTGCATTTAATATTAGTAAGCTGTGAAAAAATTTGCGTGCCCTTAAACCCTTCGCTTCCCTTCGTTTATAAAGTAAATTGGCCCAAAAATTAAAAAAAAAATTATTAAAAAATTTTTTAAAAATTGGAAAAGGCTCAGGGGAAAAATTTTATTGCACAACTTAGTTGCATTTGATATTAGTAAGCTGTGAAAAAATTTGAGTTCCCTTAAACCCTTCGCTTCCCTTCGTTTATAAAGTAAATTGTCCCAAAAATTAAAAAAAAAATTAATAAAAAATTTTTTAAAAATGAAAAAAGGCTCGGGGGAAAAATTTTATTGCACAACTTAGTTGCATTCGATGCCAGAAAGATGTAAAAAAATTTGCGTGCCCTTAAACCCTTCGCTTCCCTTCGTTTTTATAAAGTAAATTGGCCCAAAAATTAAAAAAAAAATTAATAAAAATTTTTTTAAAAATTGGAAAAGGCTCGGGGGAAAAATTTTATTGCTTAACTTAGTTGCATTTAATATTAGTAAGCTGTGAAAAAATTTGCGTGCCCTTAAACCCTTCGCTTCCCTTCGTTTATAAAGTAAATTGGCCCAAAAATTAAAAAAAAAATTATTAAAAAATTTTTTAAAAATTGGAAAAGGCTCGGGGGAAAAATTTTATTGCACAACTTAGTTGCATTTGATATTAGTAAGCTGTGAAAAAATTTGCGTTCCCTTAAACCCTTCGCTTCCCTTCGTTTATAAAGTAAATTGGCCCAAAAATTAAAAAAAAAAAATTATTAAAAAATTTTTTAAAAATTGGAAAAGGCTCAGGGGAAAAATTTTATTGCTTAACTTAGTTGCATTTAATATTAGTAAGCTGTGAAAAAATTCGCGTGCCCTTAAACCCTTCGCTTCCCTTCGTTTATAAAGTAAATTGGCCCAAAAATTAAAAAAAAAATTATTAAAAAATTTTTTAAAAATTGGAAAAGGCTCGGGGGAGAAATTTTATTGCACAACTCAGTTGCATTCGATGCCAGAAAGATGTAAAAAAATTTGCGTTGCCCTTAAACCCTTCGCTTCCCTTCGTTTATAAAGTAAATTGGCCCAAAAATTAAAAAAAAAATTATTAAAAAATTTTTTAAAAATTGGAAAAGGCTCAGGGGAAAAATTTTATTGCACAACTTAGTTGCATTTAATATTAGTAAGCTGTGAAAAAATTTGCGTGCCCTTAAACCCTTCGCTTCCCTTCGTTTATAAAGTAAATTGGCCCAAAAATTAAAAAAAAAATTATTAAAAAATTTTTTAAAAATTGGAAAAGGCTCAGGGGAAAAATTTTATTGCACAACTTAGTTGCATTCGATGCCAGAAAGATGTAAAAAAATTTGCGTGCCCTTAAACCCTTCGCTTCCCTTCGTTTATAAAGTAAATTGGCCCAAAAATTAAAAAAAAAATTAATAAAAAATTTTTTTAAAAATTGGAAAAGGCTCGGGGGAAAAATTTTATTGCTTAACTTAGTTGCATTTAATATTAGTAAGCTGTGAAAAAATTTGCGTGCCCTTAAACCCTTCGCTTCCCTTCGTTTATAAAGTAAATTGGCCCAAAAATTAAAAAAAAAATTATTAAAAAATTTTTTAAAAATTGGAAAAGGCTCGGGAGAAAAATTTTATTGCACAACTTAGTTGCATTTGATATTAGTAAGCTGTGAAAAAATTTGCGTTCCCTTAAACCCTTCGCTTCCCTTCGTTTATAAAGTAAATTGGCCCAAAAATTAAAAAAAAAATTAATAAAAAATTTTTTAAAAATTGGAAAAGGCTCGGGGGAAAAATTTTATTGCTTAACTTAGTTGCATTTAATATTAGTAAGCTGTGAAAAAATTCGCGTGCCCTTAAACCCTTCGCTTCCCTTCGTTTATAAAGTAAATTGGCCCAAAAATTAAAAAAAAAATTATTAAAAAATTTTTTAAAAATTGGAAAAGGCTCAGGGGAAAAATTTTATTGCACAACTTAGTTGCATTTGATATTAGTAAGCTGTGAAAAAATTTGAGTTCCCTTAAACCCTTCGCTTCCCTTCGTTTATAAAGTAAATTGTCCCAAAAATTAAAAAAAAAATTAATAAAAAATTTTTTAAAAATGAAAAAAGGCTCGGGGGAAAAATTTTATTGCTTAACTTAGTTGCATTTAATATTAGTAAGCTGTGAAAAAAATTTGCGTGCCCTTAAACCCTTCGCTTCCCTTCGTTTATAAAGTAAATTGGCCCAAAAATTAAAAAAAAAATTATTAAAAAATTTTTTAAAAATTGGAAAAGGCTCAGGGGAAAAATTTTATTGCACAACTTAGTTGCATTTGATATTAGTAAGCTGTGAAAAAATTTGCGTTCCCTTAAACCCTTCGCTTCCCTTCGTTTATAAAGTAAATTGTCCCAAAAATTAAAAAAAAAATTAATAAAAAATTTTTTAAAAATTGGAAAAGGCTCAGGGGAAAAATTTTATTGCACAACTTAGTTGCATTTCGATGCCAGAAAGATGTAAAAAAATTTGCGTGCCCTTAAACCCTTCGCTTCCCTTCGTTTATAAAGTAAATTGGCCCAAAAATTAAAAAAAAAATTAATAAAAAATTTTTTAAAAATTGGAAAAGGCTCGGGGGAAAAATTTTATTGCTTAACTTAGTTGCATTTAATATTAGTAAGCTGTGAAAAAATTTGCGTACCCTTAAACCCTTCGCTTCCCTTCGTTTATAAAGTAAATTGGCCCAAAAATTAAAAAAAAAATTATTAAAAAATTTTTTAAAAATTGGAAAAGGCTCGGGGGAAAAATTTTATTGCACAACTTAGTTGCATTTGATATTAGTAAGCTGTGAAAAAAATTTGCGTTCCCTTAAACCCTTCGCTTCCCTTCGTTTATAAAGTAAATTGGCCCAAAAATTAAAAAAAAAATTAATAAAAAATTTTTTAAAAATTGGAAAAGGCTCGGGGGAAAAATTTTATTGCACAACTTAGTTGCATTTAATATTAGTAAGATGTGAAAAAATTTGCGTGCCCTTAAACCCTTCGCTTCCCTTCGTTTATAAAGTAAATTGGCCCAAAAATTAAAAAAAAATTATTAAAAAATTTTTTAAAAATTGGAAAAGGCTCAGGGCAAAAATTTTATTGCACAACTTAGTTGCATTCGATATTAGTAAGATGTAAAAAAATTTGCGTGCCCTTAAACCCTTCGCTTCCCTTCGTTTATAAAGTAAATTGGCCCAAAAATTAAAAAAAAAAATTAATAAAAAATTTTTTAAAAATTGGAAAAGGCTCGGGGGAAAAATTTTATTGCACAACTTAGTTGCATTTAATATTAGTAAGCTGTGAAAAAAATTTGCGTGCCCTTAAACCCTTCGCTTCCCTTCGTTTATAAAGTAAATTGGCCCAAAAATTAAAAAAAAAATTATTAAAAAATTTTTTAAAAATTGGAAAAGGCTCGGGGGAAAAATTTTATTGCACAACTTAGTTGCATTTAATATTAGTAAGCTGTGAAAAAATTTGCGTTCCCTTAAACCCTTCGCTTCCCTTCGTTTATAAAGTAAATTGGCCCAAAAAATTAAAAAAAAAATTATTAATAAAAATTTTTTTAAAAATTGGAAAAGGCTCGGGGGAAAAATTTTATTGCACAACTTAGTTGCATTTGATATTAGTAAGCTGTGAAAAAATTTGAGTTCCCTTAAACCCTTCGCTTCCCTTCGTTTATAAAGTAAAATTGTCCCAAAAATTAAAAAAAAATTAATAAAAAATTTTTTAAAAATGAAAAAAGGCTCAGGGGAAAAATTTTATTGCACAACTTAGTTGCATTCGATGCCAGAAAGATGCAAAAAAATTTGCGTGCCCTTAAACCCTTCGCTTCCCTTCGTTTATAAAGTAAATTGGCCCAAAAATTAAAAAAAAAATTAATAAAAAATTTTTTAAAAATTGGAAAAGGCTCGGGGGAAAAATTTTATTGCACAACTTAGTTGCATTTGATATTAGTAAGCTGTGAAAAAATTTGCGTTCCCTTAAACCCTTCGCTTCCCTTCGTTTATAAAGTAAATTGGCCCAAAAAATTAAAAAAAAAATTAATAAAAATTTTTTTAAAAATTGGAAAAGGCTCGGGGGAAAAATTTTATTGCTTACAACTTAGTTGCATTTAATATTAGTAAGCTGTGAAAAAAATTTGCGTGCCCTTAAACCCTTCGCTTCCCTTCGTTTATAAAGTAAATTGGCCCAAAAATTAAAAAAAAATTATTAAAAAATTTTTTAAAAATTGGAAAAAGGCTCGGGGGAAAAATTTTATTGCACAACTTAGTTGCATTTGATATTAGTAAGCTGTGAAAAAATTTGCGTTCCCTTAAACCCTTCGCTTCCCTTCGTTTATAAAGTAAATTGGCCCAAAAATTAAAAAAAAAATTAATAAAAAATTTTTTAAAAATTGGAAAAGGCTCGGGGAAAAATTTTATTGCACAACTTAGTTGCATTTGATATTAGTAAGCTGTGAAAAAATTTGCGTTCCCTTAAACCCTTCGCTTCCCTTCGTTTATAAAGTAAATTGGCCCAAAAATTAAAAAAAAATTAATAAAAAATTTTTTAAAAATTGGAAAAGGCTCGGGGGAAAAATTTTATTGCTTAACTTAGTTGCATTTAATATTAGTAAGCTGTGAAAAAATTTGCGTGCCCTTAAACCCTTCGCTTCCCTTCGTTTATAAAGTAAATTGGCCCAAAAATTAAAAAAAAAAATTATTAAAAAATTTTTTAAAAATTGGAAAAGGCTCAGGGGAAAAATTTTATTGCACAACTTAGTTGCATTTGATATTAGTAAGCTGTGAAAAAAATTTGAGTTCCCTTAAACCCTTCGCTTCCCTTCGTTTATAAAGTAAATTGTCCCAAAAATTAAAAAAAAAATTAATAAAAAATTTTTTAAAAATGAAAAAAGGCTCGGGGGAAAAATTTTATTGCACAACTTAGTTGCATTCGATGCCAGAAAGATGTAAAAAAAATTTGCGTGCCCTTAAACCCTTCGCTTCCCTTCGTTTATAAAGTAAATTGGCCCAAAAAATTAAAAAAAAAATTAATAAAAAATTTTTTAAAAATTGGAAAAGGCTCGGGGGAAAAATTTTATTGCTTAACTTAGTTGCATTTAATATTAGTAAGCTGTGAAAAAAATTTGCGTGCCCTTAAACCCTTCGCTTTCCCTTCGTTTATAAAGTAAATTGGCCCAAAAATTAAAAAAAAAATTATTAAAAAATTTTTTAAAAATTGGAAAAGGCTCGGGGGAAAAATTTTTATTGCACAACTTAGTTGCATTTGATATTAGTAAGCTGTGAAAAAATTTGCGTTCCCTTAAACCCTTCGCTTCCCTTCGTTTATAAAGTAAATTGGCCCAAAAATTAAAAAAAAAATTATTAAAAAATTTTTTAAAAATTGGAAAAGGCTCAGGGGAAAAATTTTATTGCTTAACTTAGTTGCATTTAATATTAGTAAGCTGTGAAAAAATTCGCGTGCCCTTAAACCCTTCGCTTCCCTTCGTTTATAAAAGTAAATTGGCCCAAAAAATTAAAAAAAAAATTATTAAAAAATTTTTTAAAAATTGGAAAAGGCTCGGGGGAGAAATTTTATTGCACAACTCAGTTGCATTCGATGCCAGAAAGATGTAAAAAAATTTGCGTGCCCTTAAACCCTTCGCTTCCCTTCGTTTATAAAGTAAATTGGCCCAAAAATTAAAAAAAAAATTATTAAAAAATTTTTTAAAAATTGGAAAAGGCTCAGGGGAAAAATTTTATTGCACAACTTAGTTGCATTTAATATTAGTAAGCTGTGAAAAAATTTGCGTGCCCTTAAACCCTTCGCTTCCCTTCGTTTATAAAGTAAATTGGCCCAAAAATTAAAAAAAAAATTATTAAAAAATTTTTTTAAAAATTGGAAAAGGCTCAGGGGAAAAATTTTATTGCACAACTTAGTTGCATTCGATGCCAGAAAGATGTAAAAAAATTTGCGTGCCCTTAAACCCTTCGCTTCCCTTCGTTTATAAAGTAAATTGGCCCAAAAATTAAAAAAAAAAATTAATAAAAAATTTTTTAAAAATTGGAAAAGGCTCGGGGGAAAAATTTTATTGCTTAACTTAGTTGCATTTAATATTAGTAAGCTGTGAAAAAAATTTGCGTGCCCTTAAACCCTTCGCTTCCCTTCGTTTATAAAGTAAATTGGCCCAAAAATTAAAAAAAAAATTATTAAAAAATTTTTTAAAAATTGGAAAAGGCTCGGGAGAAAAATTTTATTGCACAACTTAGTTGCATTTGATATTAGTAAGCTGTGAAAAAATTTGCGTTCCCTTAAACCTTCGCTTCCCTTCGTTTATAAAGTAAATTGGCCCAAAAATTAAAAAAAAATTAATAAAAAATTTTTTAAAAATTGGAAAAGGCTCGGGGGAAAAATTTTATTGCTTAACTTAGTTGCATTTAATATTAGTAAGCTGTGAAAAAATTCGCGTGCCCTTAAACCCTTCGCTTCCCTTCGTTTATAAAGTAAATTGGCCCAAAAATTAAAAAAAAAATTATTAAAAAATTTTTTAAAAATTGGAAAAGGCTCAGGGGAAAAATTTTATTGCACAACTTAGTTGCATTTGATATTAGTAAGCTGTGAAAAAATTTGAGTTCCCTTAAACCCTTCGCTTCCCTTCGTTTATAAAGTAAATTGTCCCAAAAATTAAAAAAAAAATTAATAAAAAATTTTTTAAAAATTGAAAAAGGCTCGGGGGAAAAATTTTATTGCTTAACTTAGTTGCATTTAATATTAGTAAGCTGTGAAAAAATTCGCGTGCCCTTAAACCCTTCGCTTCCCTTCGTTTATAAAGTAAATTGGCCCAAAAATTAAAAAAAAAATTTTTAAAAATTTTTTTAAAAATTGGAAAAAGCTCAGGGGAAAAATTTTATTGCACAACTTAGTTGCATTCGATGCCAGAAAAATGTAAAAAAATTTGCGTGCCCTTAAACCCTTCGCTTCCCTTCGTTTATAAAGTAAATTGGCCCAAAAAATTAAAAAAAAAATTAATAAAAAATTTTTTTAAAATTGGAAAAGGCTCAGGGGAAAAATTTTATTGCACAACTTAGTTGCATTCGATGCCAGAAAGATGTAAAAAAATTTGCGTGCCCTTAAACCCTTCGCTTCCCTTCGTTTATAAAGTAAATTGGCCAAAAATTAAAAAAAAAATTAATAAAAAATTTTTTAAAAATTGGAAAAGGCTCGGGGGAAAAATTTTATTGCTTAACTTAGTTGCATTTAATATTAGTTAAGCTGTGAAAAAATTTGCGTACCCTTAAACCCTTCGCTTCCCTTCGTTTATAAAGTAAATTGGCCCAAAAATTAAAAAAAAAATTATTAAAAAATTTTTTAAAAATTGGAAAAGGCTCAGGGGAAAAAATTTTATTGCACAACTTAGTTGCATTTGATATTAGTAAGCTGTGAAAAAATTTGAGTTCCCTTAAACCCTTCGCTTCCCTTCGTTTATAAAGTAAATTGTCCCAAAAATTAAAAAAAAAATTAATAAAAAATTTTTTAAAAATGAAAAAAGGCTCGGGGGGAAAAAATTTTATTGCACAACTTAGTTGCATTCGATGCCAGAAAGATGTAAAAAAATTTGCGTGCCCTTAAACCCTTCGGCTTCCCTTCGTTTATAAAGTAAAATTGGCCCAAAAATTAAAAAAAAAATTAATAAAAAATTTTTTAAAAATTGGAAAAGGCTCGGGGGAAAAATTTTATTGCACAACTTAGTTGCATTTTGATATTAGTAAGCTGTGAAAAAATTTGCGTTCCCTTAAACCCTTCGCTTCCCTTCGTTTATAAAGTAAATTGGCCCAAAAATTAAAAAAAAAATTAATAAAAAATTTTTTAAAAATTGGAAAAGGCTCGGGGGAAAAATTTTATTGCACAACTTAGTTGCATTTGATATTAGTAAGCTGTGAAAAAATTTGCGTTCCCTTAAACCCTTCGCTTCCCTTCGTTTATAAAGTAAATTGGCCCAAAAATTAAAAAAAAATTAATAAAAATTTTTTTAAAAAATTGGAAAAGGCTCGGGGGAAAAATTTTATTGCTTAACTTAGTTGCATTTAATATTAGTAAGCTGTGAAAAAATTTGCGTGCCCTTAAACCCTTCGCTTCCCTTCGTTTATAAAGTAAATTGGCCCAAAAATTAAAAAAAAAATTATTAAAAAATTTTTTAAAAATTGGAAAAGGCTCAGGGGAAAAATTTTATTGCACAACTTAGTTGCATTTGATATTAGTAAGCTGTGAAAAAATTTGAGTTCCCTTAAACCCTTCGCTTCCCTTCGTTTATAAAGTAAAATTGTCCCAAAAATTAAAAAAAAAATTAATAAAAAATTTTTTAAAAATGAAAAAAGGCTCGGGGGAAAAATTTTATTGCACAACTTAGTTGCATTCGATGCCAGAAAGATGTAAAAAAATTTGCGTGCCCTTAAACCCTTCGCTTCCCTTCGTTTATAAAGTAAATTGGCCCAAAAATTAAAAAGAAAATTAATAAAAATTTTTTTAAAAATTGGAAAAGGCTCGGGGGAAAAATTTTATTGCTTAACTTAGTTGCATTTAATATTAGTAAGCTGTGAAAAAATTTGCGTGCCCTTAAACCCTTCGCTTCCCTTCGTTTATAAAGTAAATTGGCCCAAAAATTAAAAAAAAAATTATTAAAAAAATTTTTTAAAATTGGAAAAGGCTCGGGGGAAAAATTTTATTGCACAACTTAGTTGCATTTGATATTAGTAAGCTGTGAAAAAATTTGCGTTCCCTTAAACCCTTCGCTTCCCTTCGTTTATAAAGTAAATTGGCCCAAAAAATTAAAAAAAAAATTAATAAAAAATTTTTTAAAAATTGGAAAAGGCTCGGGGGAAAAATTTTATTGCTTAACTTAGTTGCATTTAATATTAGTAAGCTGTGAAAAAATTCGCGCGTGCCCTTAAACCCTTCGCTTCCCTTCGTTTATAAAGTAAATTGGCCCAAAAATTAAAAAAAAAATTATTAAAAAATTTTTTAAAAATTGGAAAAGGCTCGGGGGAGAAATTTTATTGCACAACTCAGTTGCATTCGATGCCAGAAAGATGTAAAAAAATTTGCGTGCCCTTAAACCCTTCGCTTCCCTTCGTTTATAAAGTAAATTGGCCCAAAAATTAAAAAAAAAATTATTTAAAAAATTTTTTAAAAATTGGAAAAGGCTCAGGGGAAAAATTTTATTGCACAACTTAGTTGCATTTGATATTAGTAAGCTGTGAAAAAAATTTGAGTTCCCTTAAACCCTTCGCTTCCCTTCGTTTATAAAGTAAATTGTCCCAAAAATTAAAAAAAAAATTAATAAAAAATTTTTTTAAAAATGAGAAAAGGCTCGGGGGAAAAATTTTATTGCACAACTTAGTTGCATTCGATGCCAGAAAGATGTAAAAAAATTTGCGTGCCCTTAAACCCTTCGCTTCCCTTCGTTTATAAAGTAAATTGGCCCAAAAATTAAAAAAAAAATTAATAAAAAATTTTTTAAAAATTGGAAAAGGCTCGGGGGAAAAATTTTATTGCTTAACTTAGTTGCATTTAATATTAGTAAGCTGTGAAAAAATTTGCGTGCCCTTAAACCCTTCGCTTCCCTTCGTTTATAAAGTAAATTGGCCCAAAAATTAAAAAAAAAATTATTAAAAAATTTTTTAAAAATTGGAAAAGGCTCGGGAGAAAAATTTTATTGCACAACTTAGTTGCATTTGATATTAGTAAGCTGTGAAAAAATTTGCGTTCCCTTAAACCCTTCGCTTCCCTTCGTTTATAAAGTAAATTGGCCCAAAAATTAAAAAAAAAATTAATAAAAAATTTTTTAAAAATTGGAAAAGGCTCGGGGGAAAAATTTTATTGCTTAACTTAGTTGCATTTAATATTAGTAAGCTGTGAAAAAATTTCGCGTGCCCTTAAACCCTTCGCTTCCCTTCGTTTATAAAGTAAATTGGCCCAAAAATTAAAAAAAAAATTATTAAAAAATTTTTTAAAAATTGGAAAAGGCTCGGGGGAGAAATTTTATTGCACAACTCAGTTGCATTCGATGCCAGGAAGATGTAAAAAAATTTGCGTGCCCTTAAACCCTTCGCTTCCCTTCGTTTATAAAGTAAATTGGCCCAAAAATTAAAAAAAAAATTATTAAAAAATTTTTTAAAAATTGGAAAAGGCTCAGGGGAAAAATTTTATTGCACAACTTAGTTGCATTTGATATTAGTAAGCTGTGAAAAAATTTGAGTTCCCTTAAACCCTTCGCTTCCCTTCGTTTATAAAGTAAATTGTCCCAAAAATTAAAAAAAAAATTAATAAAAAATTTTTTAAAAATGAGAAAAGGCTCGGGGGAAAAATTTTATTGCACAACTTAGTTGCATTCGATGCCAGAAAGATGTAAAAAAATTTGCGTGCCCTTAAACCCTTCGCTTCCCTTCGTTTATAAAGTAAATTGGCCCAAAAATTAAAAAAAAAATTAATAAAAAATTTTTTAAAAATTGGAAAAGGCTCGGGGGAAAAATTTTATTGCTTAACTTAGTTGCATTTAATATTAGTAAGCTGTGAAAAAATTTGCGTGCCCTTAAACCCTTCGCTTCCCTTCGTTTTATAAAGTAAATTGGCCCAAAAATTAAAAAAAAAATTATTAAAAAATTTTTTAAAAATTGGAAAAGGCTCGGGAGAAAAATTTTATTGCACAACTTAGTTGCATTTGATATTAGTAAGCTGTGAAAAAATTTGCGTTCCCTTAAACCCTTCGCTTCCCTTCGTTTATAAAGTAAATTGGCCCAAAAATTAAAAAAAATTAATAAAAAATTTTTTAAAAATTGGAAAAGGCTCGGGGGAAAAATTTTATTGCTTAACTTAGTTGCATTTAATATTAGTAAGCTGTGAAAAAATTCGCGTGCCCTTAAACCCTTCGCTTCCCTTCGTTTATAAAGTAAATTGGCCCAAAAATTAAAAAAAAAATTATTAAAAAATTTTTTAAAAATTGGAAAAGGCTCGGGGGAGAAAATTTTATTGCACAACTCAGTTGCATTCGATGCCAGGAAGATGTAAAAAAATTTGCGTGCCCTTAAACCCTTCGCTTCCCTTCGTTTATAAAGTAAATTGGCCCAAAAATTAAAAAAAAAATTAAATAAAAAATTTTTTTAAAAATTGGAAAAGGCTCGGGGGAGAAATTTTATTGCACAACTCAGTTGCATTCGATACCAGTAAGCTGTGAAAAAAATTTGCAAGCTCTTAAACCTTTCGCTTCCCTTCGTTTATAGAGTAATTTGTCCTAAAAATTAAAAAAAATTTCTTAAAAAATTTCTTAAAAATTGGAAAAGACTCGGGGAGATATTTTATTGCACAAATCAGTTGCATTCGATGCCAGTAAGCTGTAAAAAAATTTGCGTGTCCCTAAACCCTTTGCTTCCCTTCGTTTATGGGGTAAAATGGACAAAAAACGAAAAGAAATTTAGCAAAATTACAGATGGTCTTACAGTTGTAATTTTTTTTTAGAAATTACTTTTATTAGATCCCACTTAACTACAAAAAGAGTTTCGCCCTTGCAATCCTTTCAGATCCTTTCGTTTATGGGGTAAAATGGTGAAAAAACGAAAAAAATTCATCAATATTATAGATGGTCTTACAGTTGCAATTTTTTTCAGAAATCACCTGTACAAGATTCCACTAGACTACAAGAAAAGTTTCGCCCTTCTAACCCTTTCGGATCCTTTCGTTTATGGGAAAAAAATGATCCAGAAAACGAAAAGAAATTCATCAAAATTACAGATGGTCTTACAGTTGTAATTTTTTTTTAAAAAATCACTTGTATTAGACCCCAATTGACTGCAAAAAAAAAGTGTTATTCTCCCAACCCTTTCGGACAACTTTTGTTTATGGGTTAAAATGACCAAGAATCGTTAAAAAAATTCAGCAAAATTACAAATTGTCTTAAAGTTGTAATTTTTTTATGAAATTTGCTTTTATTAGGACCCACTAGCCCAACATTAGTAATTTTTTGTATAGATTTTTTACACAATAGTGTGTTAAAAAAATTTTTAAACCCTATTCAAGAATCTATTTAATTTTGAGAAACGTACATTACATTGATTAAATAGTTTTTTCTTTTTTGTATTTAAGGATTGTCACCGGCAATATAAGGAAATGAGAGAAAATTTTTAAAAATTTGACAGTTTGATGTTTATATTATTTTAGAAACATATTATTTTTTTACAGAATTTTTTACCACGTAGTTTTTTCTTAAAAAAATCAAATAAATTTGCAATTTAACATAGGCTCTTATGGGAGCTCAGATAAATCTTAGAAAAAAAGTGTGAAGGAAATGAGAGAAAAATCTGTGGTTTTTTATATGGATAGACAATGTCAAAAAGTTTAAACTAAAAGAGTTTAAAGAAAGTTTACCACAGATTTAATGAATAAATAATTATTAAAGTTTTAGTTTTCAGAACAATAATAATTGTATAAGTATATCAAACACAAAAACACATGAAAATGTGGGCAACAACACACAACCTCAAAAAAATACAAATTTGATGTGTACATTTGAAATTAATAATATTTCTTAAACATAAGTTAATAATTTTTATGTTTCTTTTGAATCATAATTATATTTTACATTTGTTTATTGTTATTTTCGTGTTCTCAACACTAAAAAATTTGAGGTTAACCTCTGACAATATACTATATTCCAGTCGTACAACCATATGTCGACTATGTTGTGTAATGGTTTTTAGCACTTTTTCAAAAAATTAATTAAATGCAATTTTTAATATTTTAGTCTTGAAAAAATTTTATCATTAATTTTTACATCTTTTTTGAATGTTTTTTTTCTTTAAATAAAATAAATATATAGGTTTTTTGATTAAAATTATAAAACTAAAATTTTTTTTTGAGGTTGCAAACATGCAAGATTTTACATAGGAGTAATGGGAACAATCCCCTTGCCACTCACCACCGCCGTGACAATCCTTAAATAATTGAATGCTTGTAGAATTTTTTATTAAAACATGAATTTGAGTTAAAATTTTTGATAATAATTGAATAATAAAAGCATTATAGCTTGATTTTTAGAAATAAGTGTATTTTGAAATGTTTAATTAAATTTTTTTTAAAAATTTTTTCTAGTTTTTATTTTCTAAATATTTAATAATTGTGAGAATAAACGAATAATTAAAATTTGTGTCGAAATTTTATTGTAGAACAAATAGATATTGTGAAAATATCTCTATTGAACTTATTTGCTAAAATTATTAAATATAATTGTTTCATTTTTTCGAAAAGTATATATCATACAATATTTGAACATAATTAAGTTATATTCAAAGTCTTTACTTAAAATTGTAATTAAAACAAGTTGTAAATATCAGATGTTCATTACATGAACAATTTTGCTCTATCCTCTTTACGCATCAGCAAACAAATTTAGCTTCTTCTGTGAGGAGAAAGACATTAAACGACAAATATATTTTAAATTTTTAAATTCATATACAATACAATTTTTAACATTTATAAAATAAAGTGCATTCGTCTTTAATAAGATTTAAAGGATAAAATTTTCTTATATCAGTAATAATGAATCTAAATAAGACAAAAAAATTTTTAAGTTAAAAAAGTAGAATTTTCCATTTTTTTTTTTTTTTGTTTTTTTTTTTTTTCTATAAATGTAATTAATATCTATAGTTTTATTTGAAATATAATAATATACTGTAACATACACAAATCGATTCGTCTTTGATACAAAGAATAAGAGTTTTTTGATTTTTTTCGATATAAATAATAACATTATATATTATATAGCAACATAAAATTTCGCCGCGGAAAGAACTCACATTTTTATAGATAAAAATGTCGAATATTATCAGCTTTAATTGTGATTAACTCTAAGTAAATTCTAATAACAATTTATACTTTGATATATGACTAATTAATTCGTCTTGATGCAAAAGAAAAGATTTTATTATATATTAACTTTAAAAACCAACTTAATATAAAAATTTTATTAGAAAAAAGTTAAATAAAAGAAAAAATTTTTTTTCCGAGAATTTTTCAAAGTCCATAAATCTATTTCGAGATAGTTTTATGATAATTATATTCTGGCAAATTTATTTGACTAAATTGTCGTTAAAACCTCTTTCGAGTTTATTAATGGTTTTCACAAAAAACGGGATCGCACAGCACACATACACAGTAAAAAAGAAAGTACCCCTTATTTTAAGTGCAGAAAAAGTCAGCTTTAAATTAAGATACAACATTTTTAAAGGCAGTCAATTCTGTTGCTTTGATTGTACGCGACGTATTTTGTCCCTTGAACATAATAGCAATACAGTGCTGAATTAGCGGAACAATTTCGAGGTGTTGGTTCTTATACATACTAACAATAGTCCTAAAAAAAGAAGAAAATTATGTTATAAAAAGGATTTTTAAAAAATTTTGTAAATTAAACGACTTCGAATGCATTCCTCCACGAGGAAGCAAAATGGACATAATTTTTCAGAAAACATTAATATGGAAAATTAGTTATCATTTGTCCAAATTAAATCAATTAAAAAAATATTTTTCGCTTATCCAAAATTTTTTCACAAATAGAAAAGAATAACTATTTTCTTTTCTATTAGTTAAAAAATTATAAAACATGAGAAGAACAAGAAAAAATTTAAAAAAAGAATTTGTTAAATAAAAAAAAATAATAAAAATTATTAAAAAAGAAAGATTTCACATTAATTACGAGGTGGAGGATCGTATTGTCTGTAAAAATAAAAAAGTATGAGTTGTCCATCACGCCGATCAAAACAAAGTATTGCGTAGA
>CM065477.1:13568442-13621859 GCA_032872505.1 Leptopilina syphax
AATTGTTGCTAGTTGAAATAAATTCTAACCGAATGATAAATTATATTTGGACCAGTTAAATTTATTGTGTTTTATTATTTATTTTTGTTATCTATTTATTTAGTTTTATTATTTATTTTTGTTATTTATTTATTGAGTTTTATTATTTATTTATTTAGTTTTTATTAATTTATTAAAAAATAAAAGTTTATAATTCTAAAAAGAATGAGAAAACGGTAAAGTCGAAATAAAATTGAGAAAATTTTGCATCGTGGCTATAAATGTTTTATTCAAAAATCAATAATCCTCGCACGCAATTTTGAAAGTAATGAACAATTCATGAACTGAAACGTAATAAATGGAATGAGGGAAAAATGTGTGCACTTTATGGTGCGAAGCAGACTTTAATTTCCGAACGAAATGTTTCATTGAAAGATTTTGTGCTCTTAGGTTGAATAGGGTATCGGGGCATTTTGCTGTCAGCAAATCAGCCGTAAATTTTGGTCCTTTCTCTCTATCTCTCTCTCTAATCATTTAAGGGGGAAGGTCAATTTTCAATCGAAATTCATCTTTCTCTCTCTCTCTCTCCCTCTCTCTCTCTCTAGTTCAACATTGAACAAAGAAATCTCGTACTAGAGTAGACATTCCCCACTGTATGTGTGTCGCACTTTTTTTTTCTGTCGTCTCGTGAATTCCCGCTTGCGTGTAGTAAATCCCCTATGTATATATGTATGTGTTCTTACAGAGAAGAGGAACTTATTGCTTTTACGGGTAAAAGACCGTTTTCCGGTATGTTGAAAGCCTAGTAACCTATAATGTGATACAGTACACTCTCGTGCACAGAGAGTTAAATCTCACATTTGGTCCAGGAAAATTGGTTCTGGTACATGGACACTGTAAACAGGGCAGGTGAAGCTTTATCGCCTCTCTTTTTATCCTTTCATTTTGTCGAGGAGAGAAAAAAAAACGCTTGTGAATGGACCGTCCAGCATCCCTCTCTCTTCTCGTCCAAACAAGAATCTTGATAAGATCGCGGATTACGAACCCTACATTTTATTTATTGCCAAAGACACTTTCGGAATAGAAACTCTAATATTAATATGTTTAATAGATAACAATGTAATAAACTATTTATATATATTTTTTTATATTCTATTATCTTCGAACAATGTAAACTAGAATTTTTAAAAAATCTACTCTTTAAAGAAAAATTATTATATTGTAGAAATCATAAGATCATTTGGTGTAAATGTAAACAGAATATCTATTTTTCACAAGAAACTTGATAATTCACTTTTCTATAGAAAAAATTTTATGGAATACAAGAAAATATTAATTCATATAATAAATTAATTAAATATTAATTAAATATTAATTAACGCATAAAAATAACTGACATATTTACTTGAATCAGATAATTTTTATTAGAGTCAATTAAATAGTATTTGCTTCAAATACTGAAATTTTTTGTTCAAAAACAATTTATTTAACTAAAGTAAAAATTATTTGATTCAAGTAAATATTTAATTGATAATTCAATTATTTTCAAAAATTATAATAATACTCTTAGCCAAAATTACAATTATTTTCAAAAAAATTCCTCAATTCAATAATTTTCAATATCTACTATTTTAATAAAATTTTCTAAAAGAATTCGATTATAAAAAAAAAATTCATAAAATTCTACGCAAACAATTAAATTATTTTCATAAATTGTTTTTATAAATAACAAAAACTCTTCTCCGAAATTGAATTATTTTCATAAATTTTAATATAATTCTTGGCAAAATTTCAATTATTTTCATAAAATTTTGCTCAATACAATGTTTTTTATTATCTACTATTTTAATTAATTTTTTCAACAGAATTTAATTATTAAAAAAAAATTTTGATAAAATTCTTCTCCTGCATTTAATCATTTATATAAATTAATGATAAAAATTTCACAGAAATTCAATTATTTACAATTTTTTGATAAAATCCTACGCAAACAATTTAAATAGTTTCATAAATAATAAAAATTTCACAGGAGTTCAATTATGTACAAATTTTTTATAAATATCTTTGCAGTAATTCAATTATTTTCGTAAATAATACAATTTTTATACATATTATTATAATATAATAAAATAATAATAAAATTTACCAAAAGAATTTAATTATTAAAAAAAAATTTTGATATAATTCTACTCATATATTCAATTATTTTCATAAATATTAAAAATTTGTCAGAAATTCAATTATATACAAAATTTTTTTTATAAATTTCTTCACAAAAATTTGATTATTTATAAAAATAATTTATTATAAATAATCAAATTTTTACAGGGATTTATTTTCAAAAATAATAAATTTATTTTATGATTTAATTTATTTTTATAAATAAAAAAACTTATCATAGAATTTCAATTATTTTTAAAATATTTTTAATTAAATTTCTTAAAAGAATTTAATTATTTTCAAAAATTTTGATAAAGTTCTTATAAGAATTCAATTTTAAGAAATATTCAATTATTCAATAAATTATTTATTTTTGTATTTAAAAAATTTTAATTTTCGCAGAATTTTCGAATGAAAAGTGATTTAAAAATGAATTTCAGTTAAAGTTGTCGATAATTATTGAATATTAGAGGAATTATAGCTTGAATTTTTAGAAATAATTGAATTTTGAAAAAAGTTAGAAATTAAATTTTTGAAAATCTGAATTTTTCATACTTTTCTAATTGAATTGTTTTTTGAAATTATTTGATATTTTTATGTTCTTATATATATATATATATATTTAATTGAAGAATTCCTAATAATCGATGAAATTTCGTAACATTTAATTGTAATAAATAAAATGGATTTGAAAATTCTCAAAGAACTTTTTCAAAAATTATTAACAATAATTGATTTCAAGAACAATTTTAGTTAAAAATTCTAGAAAAATAATAATTGAATTGAATTGAAATTCTACTAAGCAATTAGTAAAATCTGAAAATAATTAGTAAAATTTCAGTATTTGTTAGTGAAATTATTATTAAATTATTTGGTGGAAGACTTTTTGTCATTTCATTAGTAACTTTCTACTAATTCAGATTTAGAGAGAATCAGAATATTCCTTAAGAATATTCTTTTTAATAATAATATTTATTTGTTATTTATTTAATTTTTCTTGTTTATTATATAAATATTGACAAAAATTGATAATTAGATTCGTTTCCTGTTAAGGCGATGAGAGGAACCTTGTACCAGTTTGTAAATTCCCTGTAATAGCAAATATACGTCTAATTAAAAAACATACATATATCGTTATGTAAACGTGTTTTTGCAAAAGTGGTGGGTGTGTTACGCGATTATGCGTATATATATTTATAAACACAGATACATTTGTGTTTTTATATCAACTCGTACATACACGATATAAACTCGTGACTTCGTTGATTTGTTCGTTAAACCTCAGTGTTATCAACACATTATAAAACGCGCGCGCCTCTACAAATCCCCGCGATTCAATTTGCAAATACATAGACACGACAAACGATGCAACAACATTGTATCGATAAACATCTACATTGACTTCATCGCGGGGCTAATGCACTGTAATCTCCATGCACTTATAGGTGAAGAATCTCAATGCCACGCGTTTCTTTGCATTCAACAATATTCTGGCTAGCACCTCATCAATTTACAACCTATATATAGTAGAAATGGATACCTACTATAGTAGGTATCAATATTATGTTTACTTTTTTTTTATTTAAATTAAATATATACAATTCTTTTATTTCTTCTCAACTTTATTTCAAAAAGAGAAAACAAATTAATTTTTTTTTTACCCTCTTTATCGAAAATAAAAGAAATTGAAATTAAAATCGAACCGAAAAGTACTTGGGTTTGATAAAAAAAAAAACGAACTTTATGAGTTTTTGATGCAGTCATAAACATGAATTAGATCCCGATTCAATTGAGATAAAGATTCTGCCGAGAACATAATAATAGGCGCTGCGAGAAAAGTGATATAGCGCGCCACTTCGTTAGGTCTCAGTTATAAGGCAAGTCACATTAATGGAATGATCTGAAGAGATTGGGTTTTCAGGGACTCGAAGGACGCCCTTGACGAGAAGTAATGAAAAAGCAGGCGATAGGCCGATAGGGACGCGAATTTTTTTCTTCTTTCTTTAACCCTCCCCTTCCTCCCTTCTTCCGCCCTCTTTTTTATCCCATCTCTTATTTCCGATTTCGTTGACTCTTAGGAAAACTTTTTCCTCTCTTCCTTAGTCTACCCCCCGTTATCCTTCTTCTTAAAAAAAAAAAAAAAAATCAGAAATCGTCTTTCTACATTCAAGATTGAAAATTCTTAACAGGGGATTGAAGTCAGGCAATTATGAGTATTTCTGTTTTTTTGACAATGACTTTCTTGATCATACTTTTGGCATAATTCGTCAGTTCAAACTCGTTGCTTATTTTAACAATACATAACAAATCTTATTTGGATCTTAAAAGTTTTGACGTAAAAATATTTTCCACCTTTTTTAGAATAAAAGTATTGTAATTTTATCATTATAAAGTAATTGTTAACACAAACCTTTATTTTAGAATTAATTAGGTGATTTTTCAACTTACCTATTGTCATTCAAAGGTTTTGTGGAATAGTTGCTGTTGAAAGATAAAAAATGTTGATTGACTTTTTTTATTAGCGAATTCAACATTAAATCTGTATTTTCGAATTTATCTTCAAGAACAAACAGAACTCGATACAGTTTATATTCGTTTTGCAAATAATTCATTAATCCATCAAAATAATTTGTTGTTGCAGGTTTTTCTAGACTAATAGTTGAACGTTCTGCAAGAATTTTTTTTCCACAAAATATAAATAATAAAATATATTCCACTAAGCTTCATATTTACAACCACATAGTACGACTGACAAAAAGTGACTGTAGAGTATCAAACCAAAATTGAAAATATTATTTCTATTTAATTATATAAAAATTCATCGTTTTAGGAAACGTTATTTATTTTCTCAAGGACATGAAATTTTAATTTAAGAGGTAATTTAATTTAAGTGAATTTATTTAGAAGCCAAGTAATTTCCAGTTTTTGTTGATAAAATTGTCGCTATAACAACTAAGTCTAATATTAACCAGAAGTACCTGCCTGAAAATTGTATACAAAGGTAAGAGTATATCAAACATTAGTAAGTTTATATATGTATTTTATTTAATAAAATATTATTGAATAGATAACATATTTAAAATTACATAATTTTTTTTCTAATAATATTTTAATTTTCATAACATTGTAACTTTTTTCCGAAAACTAGAAAAATTTGTAAAATCGTATATTGAACTTTATTTTCAAAATTTAGTCCCTACGTAATTGACTACAGTAATTAGCACTATACTGTAAATAAGTGAGAATAGAAAAAGAGTCAAAAGGTAGAATTTTCTATATGTACAATGCCTCGCGAGAGGATCCTTTAACTAATTTCAATTTATGCGATCAAATGAGTCTGACGAGGATTCACGTTCAAAATGATTAACTCTGAATTTCTAGTGGTGCAATTAGGACGATTGCTATGTTCGTTGGTACGATTCCCAACAATTTACTCGAAAAGCCCTTTCTCTCTTCTCTCTCTATATATATATATCGTTCCGTTTTCTCACTCGTCAAAGGCATTTAGCTCCTCTCTGACTGACTATATTCATTCCATTTTGGCTCTGTCGTCTTTTCTCCCGGTTGAGAATTTTGGAATCCTCGGCACGTTGAGGTTTTGCTGAAATTGCGTGTCCTTAAGGAGGCACACAAAGATAAGGGATAGAAGAAAAGTGTTTCTTCATTCCATTTTAGGAGTGTAGAAAATTTTTCGACAAAATTTCGACAAAATTTAAAGAAATGAAGAGTTCAAATTGAAAGATAAATATAAAATTAGATTCTATATCATTACATTATTAATTAAATAAATTTAATTAATTAATTAAAACGACCGGTAAGTCTTTTATTCTAACATATCATTATTATTATATAATTTTTTTATTCATTAATTAAATGAAGTGAATTAGAATGGAAAAATGAACTTTTAAAAAGAAGAAATCAATTATCGAAATTATCCTTTGAAATTTCTTTCTTTTGTCACCTGTTAATATTTAAAATATTGTAATTCGAGAATGAGGGATATAAAGCGAACCAAAGAGATCAGTTTTGGGCTTTCGGGAGAAATATAGTCCGAAAGGTTCGTATGTGTGTGTATGTGTGGGGGGAGGGAGGGGATCCTTGGGGAAAAAGCACATGAAGCTTAAGGGGGCTATGGAAACATTATATTCCGTGGGGAATTTCGAAAGTCGTACAACCGAGAAGGAAAACACGAATTTTGTGCCTGTAACGTAAAATTGCCACGTACCTTACTGGGTAACGCTAATACTCCACATGGGAAACCACATCTCTTTGGTGCTCTTTCTCTCTTTTTCTTCTTTTATTCGATGTGCTTCAAGTATTTGGGCCAAGGCACACGTACGCAATCACGTTTCCAGCTCGTCTAATCTCAGCTTCCCGAAAGCTTCCCCTAGAAAGTGGAAAAAGGAAATTTTTCATCTCTCCATAAAACACGATCATCTTACATCAATTTTCACTTGTTTTTTTCTACTTAGTATACGTTTAGTGCATTTAATACATTTTATACTTTTTATACAATTTCTACAATGAGAAAAATAATAGAGTAACTTTTACTATTATTATAAAGTAAAACTAAAACTGTCTGTAAGTTTAGCAATTTCTGTCGATTTTTACTATTTTCAAAGTGAATTTTGTTATGTTCCATGAAGTAGATTTTATTAATTTTTACAAAAATGTAAGTCGATCTTAGCAACTTTCACTCCAAAAATAATAAAAAGTTAAATTAATTATTGTAATTTATAAGAAAATCCTGAATTTTTGCGTCTTTTTTGTTTGTCTCATAAACTATGAAATTACCATAAATTCTAATACAAAACTTTCAATTTTTTCTAATTCTGACAATAATTTCTTTTTAAATAATTTAATTCTTGAAAAACTCTATCATAAAATTATTACTTATAAATTATTTAGAGAATAATTTTACTTAAATATTTCAAAATTAATTTAATTTTAAAACAGTTGAGTTTACAATTTTCATAAGTTGATAAATTTCAAAAGATTTCAGTTTAAAATTTTAGAAAATTTTAATTTTCAATAAATTTTAATACAATTTTTAAAAAAGCTAAGTTCTTTAAAAATTCTATTAATTCTAATCAAATTCTTCTCAAAATATTTACATTTTTCAATGCATATTCAATTAATTATTTAAAATAATGGATTTACAAAAGAATTTTAATTAAAAACAATTCTCTAAAAAATTCTTAAAAAAATATTCTTTAAAAATTTTATTAATTCTAATCAAATTCTTCTCAAAATAGTTACATTTTTTAATGTATATCCAATTACTTACTAAAAATAATGGATTTACAGAATAAATTTAATTAAAAACAATAAAAAAATTGATTTTTGGAGAAGTTACAATTATCTTTATAAATAATAAAATTCTTCTTCGCAATTCAATTATTTTAAAAATTTTTAATAAAATTCTTGTCAAAATATCAATTATTTTCAGTTAATTAAGAAAAAAATTTTGATAAAATTCTGCTCAAATATTGAATTATTTTAATAAAAAATAAAAATTTCCTAAAAATTCAATTATTTACCATTTTTTAAAATAATTTTCTTCACAATAATTCCATTATTTTCATAAATAATAAAATTTTTCACAGAGATTCAATTATTTTCATTATTAAAATTCTTGGAAAGAATTCAATTCTTTAAAAATTTGTTGATAAAATTCTTTATGAGAATTATTTATTTTTGTATTTAAATAATTGAAATCTCGCAGAATTATCTAGTAAAAATTGATTTGAAAAGTTTTCAAATTATAATCTTTGAAAATCTCAATTTTTCACACCTTTAACCAACAATTCTGTAAAATTAATTTTTTTGAAAAAGTTTAATTGAACTTTTTTTTGTAATTATTTGAAGTTTTTATTTTTTAATCTGATATTTAATTGAAGCATTTCCGAATAATCGAAATTTTGTTAAATTGAATTGTAAACGAATGGATTTGAAAATTGAAAAAATAGAATGGAGTTGAAAATTGAAAAACTTTTAAAAAAATTATTAAAAATAATTGATTTAAAGAAAGAATTTTAGTTCAAAATTTTAGAAAATAATAATTAAATTGAAATAAGGAAAATAATTTTGAAGAATTCTGTTGAAGAATTTAATTTTGAAGACTCGGGGTGATCGATTTCTTCATGTTTTTAATAATATTAATTAATTAATTAATTAATAATGTTATGCAACATTTTTTTGAGTTTCTAATAATTTTCAGAGTGAATCAGAATATTTTTTAGGATCGGGGAACAAGTCAAAATTTTGTCTGGAAATCAGGGAAAAGTCACGGAAAAAATTTAATTTTTTTGTCAACCTTGAATTTATACATTTTCCACATTTTGTAAATTTAATACATTTTGAACAAAATTCACATTTAAAATTCAAAAAGCTCCTCAAGTTATATATTTATAAATTCAATGAGAGAAAAAAAATGACTGAAATTGACAGGCGATCCTCTAGAGAGAGAATTGTGTGAGAGGGAGTGGAAGAGCCTGGCTGGCCATTACATGCAGTCCTGTTTGGAAATTAATTATACGCACACTGGTCATTTTTTGGGCGAATTACGCTAGAGAAATCGATAAGGTTAATCGATATCGTTTTTGGTATGGTTATAGAAAAAACAAAAAAAGAATAAATGAAAGAAGAAAAAAAATCTCCATCCCTCTGCAATTTGTGCCCAGAATATATAGTCGAGTTGTGCAAATATTAGAGAAAAAGAGAATCCCCCTCTTGACGGTATTAAAAGAGAACAAAGAGAGACTAGACTCTTCACACACATGTTTCGCCTACCCGAGAATTTATTCCCCGTATGAAAAATTCTATTTGAAAAAAAAAATCCTCAGTTGACAATTCAAAATCAAAATTCTAATCCCTGAATTTAGCGTCGATTTTTTTTTCTTTTGAAAAATCGAGAGTGATAACTTTTTTTCAAGATTTTTATTATTTTTTTTGTTTTCAAACAGGTTTTTAGGTTCAGAAACCTTTTGGGTTAGTAATTAAATTTTTTGTTTGAATGTTGCGTCAAGACTATTTTTTACCAAACAAGACTTTCTCATTTTTGATGAGAATGTAAAAAGAATGGTCCTGGTTGACGAAATTGATTAAAAAGAAAATTTAAAACAAGGAAAATGAAAGTTAATTATAAGCATAAATGTAATTATTTATAATTTATAAATTTATAATTATTTTATAATTTCTCTTGTTTTCTTTCCTATCTATTTTGTCCGCTGCGTTTGTCAATGTTCATTTGTCGAAGTACAGAGGGGACATGGCAGTTTTATTTTCGGTAGGGGAAAAGTGGCCTTATAAATCAAGCACGAGCCGAGACGAAGAGAGGTTAAAATGGTATAGGGATGTCTTTCAAGTGTTAAAGGTCGCAATGTATAAGGAAGGGTAAAAATCCCTAATCCCCGCGAATCTTGTGGGCCCGGTCTCTCATCCTAATTCAAAAAATAAGACTCGAGAGAAATTTATCGCACCAACAACGTTCACTCATTTTTCTTCCATCGCTTCTTCTTCTTCTTTATTTTTCAACTATTTTCGTAATTTAAATTTTCTTCCTAACTTTAGATTTTAACCCTTAAAGGCACACTTTTCCCAAACCTAAAAATAGAAATTTTGTACTTCTTTTTTTTGAACTTTAAATATTTTAATAATTATTTTAATTAAATAGAAATTTTTTTCAATCTAAATCTAAAAATATATAGTTGAGGATATGTAAGGATAAGAGTATATATTGTAGGAAGAGAAAAAGTTACAAAGAAGAGTGAAAGGTTTTTTTTTATATATATTTCTTTTTTTTCCGCGAGGATAATTAAAAGAGGTTTAGTTTATTTCAAAGGCCTTTCATTTCCGTCAGCAGTAAAAAGAGTTTCGGACACATTCTACAGAGGGAAAAAAAAATACCTTTTCCTCTTGGCAAACATTCTTGTTTGACCCTGGAGAACGATAAAGACTTGGCCCAAGAAGTAACGAATCCAATATAAGTTTATGTCCAGGAGATTACATTAAAACTTCACGTAATAGAATATTTAAGTACAAACCATAAAAGTTTTACCAACACTATACATATATAAACATTTTTCTTACATAATCATTCGAAAATCTTTCGAGAAAAATAAATATATAATCACTTCATTCAATTACAACAATTTATTGAATCATTTCTTTTTTTTTCTTTCTACTCTTTTTTTTACAATTTTCATTAAAATCAAAAATAATTACAAAAACAATTTTAAATCGTTTCCATCAATTTTTTCTTTTACAATTTTCATTAAAATAAAAAATAATTTATTAATTTAAAATCGTTTCGATTCCTTTCTTTCTACTTTTCATTCAAATTAATTACAGAGAAAATAGAAAAAAATTTCCTACATCATTTTTTTTTTCTATCTCGGTTACAAAAATAATTACAAAATTGTAACATAGAGTTTATAATGGAACTATTATTGGAAAATTTATATTTACCATATGTAGATAGTGGGAAAAATTTTCGTTTTAAAGAAACTTTACACTCATCTGTCAGGGAAAGAAATTTTTCTTTAGACGCAATTATCAGTAATCGGCTTTTTCATGCGAAAATTGAAAGTAAGCCGCTTATGGAATCGAATAAGAAGCCAAACGAGAGTGCGGAAGATGAGGAGGAGAAGAAAAAAAAATGGAAGAAATAACCTCTCGTAATAAGTGGTTACGGCTAAACTTATAGTGCAAAAAAATTCTCCTATGAACACAGATTTTATGAGCCATTTATCAGAAGCTTTAAAGTACTATTTGAAAAAATTTCAATATAAATTTTCATTTACTCCGTCAATACTGTGAATTGTTTTACTAGATATCGAAATTTAATTCGTATTTTAATTAATTTTAATAATTTAATTCGTTCTTTAATCAATTTTAATAATCTAATTCGCTCTTTTGTTAATTTTAATAATTTAATTCGCTCTTTTATTCATTTTAATAATTTAATTCGCTCTTTAACTAATTTGAAAAAATTTAATAAAAATTCATTAAATTTTGATTCGAAAAAAAAGCAACGAGAAAAAGAAAGAAAAAATTCTAAAAAGAAAAATAGAAAATACAAAATATTCAAGAAACAAAGAAGCCGCGAGAGAAAAAATTTTTCCAAACGAAAAATAGAAAAATAAACAAAGAAAAATACAAAATATTCAAAGAAATAAAAATTTCATGAGAGAAAGAGAAAAAATTTTTAAAATAAAAAATTGAAAAATAAGAAAATGAAAATAGAAATTAGAAAAACACGAAATACTCAAGAAACAAAGACTCCGAGAGAGAGAGAGAGAGAGAGAGAGAGAGAGAGAGAGAGAGAGAGAGAGAGAGAGAGAGAGAGAGAGAGAGAGAGAGAGAGAGAGAGAGAGAGAGAGAGAGAGAGAGAAAGGAAAGAGTGGAAAAAAAAATTCCAAAATGTAAAATTGAACGTGAATCTTCGTTGCGGACAAAAGCTTTATAATTCTCTGCCGGGCATTTCGCATATAATGGAAATCCCCTCGACGCGTTCAAAATACCGCGAATAATAAAAGGGCCACCACCACACCAACTTAAGAATAGTTGGTTGGTGAAAACCAAAGAACGAAGCGTATGTTGATGATGAGACTGAGGTTTCATGAGTGGTCCCCAGGCGATTTCTCCCCTCTTCTTCGTTCCCAAAAAAAAAAAAAAAAAAAAAAAAAAACTGAAAGAAAGAAAAAAAAAAATTAAGAAAGGAAAGAAGCTTGTATAACCTTGCCACCGACCATCATCCCCTCCCCACTCCTCGTTCTTTTTTTTCACTTGTTTTTCGTCTCTTTTCTCATAGTTTCACGAACAGACGTTCATTCTATATCTCAAACCATTGTTCCCGGGGAATTTTTTTCTCCTTTTATTGTTTCCGTTTCCTTCTACGCATTACTTCATGTCTCCCTCCCTTTTTCTCTCTGTCTTTTTTCTTTCAATGAAACAAGAAAGGGCTAAATTTACCAAAAAGTACTATTTTCGTGTAATATTTTCATTTTTTTGTCCTTTAATTTCTTTTTCGGATTTTCTGTTTTTCTATTTTTTGTTTTCTTCATTTTTCTATTTTTTCTTTTTTATTTATTTTTTTATTTTCGTTAAATTGGTATAAAAAATTGTTTTTATTCTGTATTGATTTCCAAGGGAGAAATATTTCGTTTGAAATATATTCTAATGGGATATTTTATTATTGAAAAAAACATTAGGGAAGAAGAGTAATTTTTTTGGAATATTATATTATGAAAAAATTTAATAGCGGAGGAATAATTTTTATGGAATATTATTAGGAAGGAAATATTTTTACGTAATATTATTAGGCATAAAATATTTTAAACATATTTTTTATATTTTTTTTTATTTTTTAACATAATATTATTTTGCAGGAAGTATTTTTAACGATATATCATTCAGCAATGAAGTATTTTCCATGCATAATTACTAAGCAAAAAAAAAATGTGTTATAAAATACTATTTAGCGAAAAATATTTGTTATCCAATATTATTATTTAGTAAAAAATATATTTAGCAAATATATTTTTACGAAATATTATTTAGCAAAAAATATTTGTTACGCAATATTATTTAGCAAGAAATATTTTTTTAGCCAATATATATTAGTTATAAAAAAGTTATCAAAAAAATATTATTTAGCAAAAAATATATTTCACGAAATATTATTCTGCAAAAAATATTTGTTACGAAATAGTATTTAGCAAGAAATATTTTTTGAAATATTATTTGTCAAAAAGCATTTGCAATGGAATATTATTTCGCAAGGAATATTTTTAATAGACTATTATTTAGCAAAAAAAAAATAATTAACATTATTTAGCAAGAAATATTTTTATCGAATATTATTTAGCAAGAAATGTTTCGAACGTAATATATTATTTAGTAAGAAATGTATTTTAGGAAATATTATTTGAAAAGAAATGTATTGAACGAAGTATTATTTAGCATGAAATATTTATTTATGAAATACTATTTAACAAGAAATATTTTTAATGGATTATCATTTGTCAAGAAATATTATTTATGGAATATTATTTAGCAAGAAATATTTGTTATGAAACACTATTTAGCGAGAAATATTCTTGATGGAATATTACTTAACAAGAAATATTTTTGATGGAATATTACTTAGCAAGAAATATTTGTTACGAAATTCTATTTAGCAAGAAATATTGTTAACGCGATATTATTTAGCAACAAATATTTGTTATGAAATACTATTTATCAAGAAATATTTTTTTAGAATGTAATTAAAAAAGATATCAGGCAATTTTTAAATTATATTTAAATTTATCAGGTAATAATTTTTTTTTTCAGAAAGCAAAATAAAAATTTTTTTAAAAAACATATTAAGCAAGAAATATTACATTTCGCAATATTAGGGTAGAAATGAATATTACGATAATATAGTTTACATTGAATGGAGGTCGAGGGGAAATTAGGGAAAATGAATATTAATTAGCATTGGAGGGAGGGGTTAATGTTTAATAAGCTCGTTTATTTAATCTCGTCATGTACATTATGAGGAAAAAGAGAGAGAGAGAGAGAGAGAGAAAAAAATTGAGAGAGGGGAGACGATCCAGACACAGAAAAAGATTCTCCTTTGTCTGGTCGTCGGCTCTCTTTCTCTCCCCCTTCGTTTGGAGACATCATCAGTGGGTCAACGGAGTATCGTTGCGGAAATGTGAGAATACTACAACACACTTTCACTCTCGACCATATCACACATTGAAAAAAAGGAAAAAGTTTACTAAACTTATATCGTAAGAGCTTTTTCGACGTTTTCCGGCCTAAAGGGCCACTACCACTTTTACCCTATCTCATAAATCCCCCCCCCCTCACTCTTTCTGCCTGCCTGTCTGTCTTTCTTTCTGTGTGACCCCCTTTTTTCCCAGTCCCGCAAGAAGTTATACGATCGTCTCCAAAGCACTTTACAAAAACTATAACGACTTCTCTTTACACACCGTTGTGTCTCTCTTTTATAGAATTTCTCCGAACTGTTATTTTTACTTCTTGGGAAAATTTTTTTTCTATTATTTTTCGCCTTGTTAATTAATAGTCTCTCATTAGCACAAAAAAGGAAATTAAACATTTTTGAAAATTTAATCAAATATTTTATTTAAATATAATTAAATTTTCCAAAAAATACAAATCAAAACTTAGAAAAAAATATTGTTTTCGAATTTAATGTAAGTAATTATTTATTTTAGTGGAATTACAATTTTTTTATTTCAGTATGGCCATGTTTAAAATTGACTTAATTTATTGCTATTAAAACATACATTTTATTAAAATAATTTTAATTTATTAAATTATAAAATTAAAAAGAAAATCTAACAAAAATGAATATTTCGTTTATTTGAACGTTAAAAACTCGAGGAAAATTCTCTTCTAATTAAATGTAATTATTTAATTAAGAAAAAGTTCGTTCGGAAAGTTTAAACAGTGGAATTATTAATTTTGACATAAATTAAAATGGAATTTTTTTTTTTTAAATATTTAAATAGTGTGGTTATAATGTTCCTTTTGGTAATTATCACTAAAAGGGGTTAGAGTTGGGAAACATTCCCCGAAAGCAATTTCGAAAATTACTTTTGGTCCGGATGCTTTTTGCCGTCAAGATGTGCGAGAAAGTTTGAAAACAGTTTTGTTTCACTCCGCTCCTAATATACTTTATGATTAATGCAGAGAGCAAAACATGTTTGAAGGGTTGCGTGGGGTATAAGATTTCATAAAATTTTAATCATATCTGATAAAAAATTACGGGGATTGTTTTCGTAATCTGACACTTTTTCTCTCGAACCGTTTTTTTTCTTTCTTGCTCTCCTATCTTTTTTTCACTCCTTTCTCTCTTTTTATTTTTTTCTCTCTCTCGCTCCTTCTCTTTTTTCTTTTTCTCTATTTTTCAAGAAATATTTTTTCGTCAAAAAAAAAGAGGAGAATGATTAAAAGTCTTCTCTTTCGAAAAATTTGATTATTTTCCTAACTAGTCGTCTTTTATCATTCTTCTTTTTTTCAATAATAAATCTTCATTGAAATTGATCTTGACCTTGGGGATCGCAAAGTAATTCCTTCCTTTTTTTCACCATGAGTCACATCCCCTTCTTGCTAAATCCTCTTATATACACGGATCTGGAAAATGGGGTTCTTACAAATTTCTTAAGACCAGATTAGATCCTAAGGAGATACTTTTACCGGTTCTTAAAATCATTTTGTTTCGTGTAGCAGAAAAAAATATTAAAATCTAGAGTGGAAGAGAATTTTTGTTTCTTCTTTTTTGCAAAAAAGTTTTCCGATTTTGGAAAAAATTTCTCTCTTAAAAAACAAGATTTTTCTCTCTCTCAAAAAAAAAAAGAATTCAAAATTTGAAAATTTAATTTTATAATAAAAATATAATAAATATTAGCAAAATAAATAAATAAATCATGAAAGTATTTAAAAATACACGAATTTTACGGACCAAAAATGAAAAATTACGGACCAATTACGAATCAATTACCAATTACAAAAATATAACCAGTTTGAGTCAAATAAGGAAACTTAAAAAAATAAGTATACTTAAAACTATAAATTAAATTTTTTCATAAATATAAAACATAAAGATTATATCGTTTACTCCGAGTCTTCGACTCGAAGAAATCGATTTCTTCATGTTTTATAATAATTAAAGATAGAAAATTGATAAAATAATTATTTTTCATTTATAAAAATATTGTACTTCTTCAAAATTATTTTCATCATTTCAATTCAATTATTATTTTTAAGAATTTTTCACTAAAATCTTTCTTTAAATCAATTAATTTTCGAAAAAGTTCTTCGACAATTTTCAAAATCCATTTTATCCTGCAATTTTCAATTTTAAAAATTTCAATTATTCGTAAATTCTTCAATTAAAAATATATTAAAAAATAAAAACTTTAAATAAAATATAAAAAAAATTTAATTACACTTTTTTAAAAAAATTAATTTCAAAATTCAATTATTTCTAAAAATTCATAATATTGCTTGTAATATTCAATTATTATCAAAAATTTTAACTGAAATTAATTTTTAAATCAATCTTTATTAGAAAATTCTGCTAGAATTCAATTATTTAAATACAAAAATAAATAATTTATTGAACAATTGAATGTTTTTTTAAAATTTAATTCTCTTTAAAGAATTTTATCAACATATTTTTGAATAATTGAATTCTTTCCATAATTTTCAATAAAATTTTTAAGAAATAATTAAGTTTACTCAGAAATTGGATTAAAATTGTATTAAAAATAATTGAAATTCTGCATTGAGAATTCAATTATTTTCAAACATTATGAAAATAATTGAATTTCTAAGAAGAATTTTACTCTTTTTAAACATAGCTATAATTAAATTTCTGCGAAGGATTTTATTACTCTTGAAAACAATTAAATTTCAATAATTTGTAACTTCTTCAAAATTAAATTTTTTTTAGTGTAAACTAAAACTTTTCAATAAATCTACTATTTTTAATAATTTTTAAAAAAGTTTTTTCATCCTTTTTAAATTCATTTCTTTATCTGAAATTCATTTTTAAATCAATTTTTATTGGAAAATTCTACGATAATTTAATTATTTAAATACACACATAGATAATTTTATGAATAATTGAATGTTTCTTAAAATTGAATTCTTATATATAATTGTATCAACAACTTTTTAAATAATTGAATTCTTTCGGCGAATTTTATAGTAAAATTTTTAATAATAATTACATTTATCGAGGAATTTAATTAAAATTTGATTAAAAACAATTGAAATTCTGAGATGAGTTTTACTATTTTTGAAAATAACTGAATTCCTTAAAAGAATTTTATTATTTTGAAAAATAATTGAATCCCTGTAAAAATGTTATTATTTATAAAAATAATTGAATTATATTGCGAAGAAATTTATCCAAAACTTTGTAAATAATTGAATTTCTGTGAAATTTTTATTATTTTATAAAAATAATTAAATATTAGGATAGAATTTTCTTAAAATTTTTTTAAATAATTGAATTCTTTCGGAAAATTTTATTAAAATAATAGATATTAAAAATCATTGAATTGAAAAAAATTTTGGAAAATAATTTAAATTTTGCCAAGAAATTAAAATTTTTGAAAATAATTGAATTTCGGAGAAGAATTTTGTTATTTATAAAAATAATTGAAATTTTGACTAGATTTTAAAAAAAATTTTGCACAAAATTGAATTTCTGCGAAGAATTTTATTACTTTGGAAAATAATTGAATTTCCTCAATCATTTCTAACTTTTTCAAAATTTCCAAAATTATATTGTACAATTTACCAACTTTTCGTCCTTTTTAAATGAAATTACGAATTTTACGGACATTTTTTTACAAAAAAACTGCAATTCTATAGAATATTCACTAGAATTTATATAGAATGATTCTAGTAAAATTCTATTGAATTTTTTCAGCTGGGTGAGCAGAAAATAATAAATAGAAAATAGTAAATAAAAAAGTAATAAATAGAAAATAATAAATAGAAAATATTAAATTGAAAATAATAAATAGAAAATAATAAATAGAAAATAATAAATAAAAAAAGACAAATAAATATAAAATAATAATTTCCTTTATTCTTCTTTATTCGACTTGGACAATTACATTTCTCGTTGTGTATGTATTTTTTTTTATTCGTCCAAGTCCCATGGGTGAAATCTATCTGCAATTACCAATTTTACGTGCTATTTTGTACATGTAGAGCTTTATCGTTCCGCGACCTATGGCCGAGAACGTGTGGCAAGAAAAAAAAAAGTGCTAAATAAGAACGTCCTTTAGAAGCGCCTAAGAAATCCCTCGGGTGATTTTTTTTCGTCCCCCCTATCCCCCCTTCACCCTCTAAGTAACCCTCGTCTTCAGACGATTGACGCACGGACCCTTCAGTCGCGCGTAAAACGAAACCAAGGAACTTTAACTTTCACGTAGCAACATCTATATTCGAGAAATGCTTCACGAAAAAGGGAAAATCATTTCCCAAATGACACGCGTGTATAAAGGAGAATTTTAAAGGCTATATAACATTTTTTTTCTTCTCCACATTATATTCTTAAAGTATGTTTATTCTAGAACTGATAGAATATAATTACGATTTTTTTTGTTGGAAATATTTTTGTTTTTAACTCTTTCGATAAAAAAGTTTTTGTTACTCCTAAAAAAAAAGTTTTTTTACTCCATAAAAAAAAAAAAATTTCTTAACCCTTAGAAAAAAAATTTTAAGCTTTACGACTTTTTTTCTATGGATTTATGGATAGGAGAAGAATAAATTTTTTCAGCGCCCTTCTTGTTTGAAAGAGATCCGCTTCCGTTACGATATTTACTCAACGAATTCCAATGTCAGTGTGCTTGCGCTATATATATATATATATATATATATATATATATATATATATATATATATATATATATACATTGAAAGAATAATGTCAAGTAAATCGCGCGATTAAATGTCTTACGTCCTTTATACTATTGCTGTGCTTAAAGCACACATCAAATATTATATTTTTTCTTCGTTTGTTTTTCCTCTGTATGGATATATATATATTTATATTGTTTTCCCGTATAAATATCCCGAGGGAGCGTTTCAATAAATTCATATATTTTGACTGTTTCTATTCGACTCAGAATAAGAGATAAGAAAAAAAAATTTATTTTTATTTTTCCAAAGTGTTTGTGTAATTTTAGAAATGTTGTTTAAAATATTCACTCTTATCATAAACGAGAAAATATTTTTAGAAATATTTTATAATTCTGTTTTATTCCATTGGAAATAATTACTTCAAATAACTTTGAATATTTTTAAACATTTTCTAATTGCATTCATGCGGTTTAATTTAGTTCTTTTTTCTATTTTTAAGTAGTCCATGTCAATATGTGGTCAGGCAGAAAGTTTTTTATGTTAGACTTGCACTAAGTATACTTTTAAATCAAATCTAAGAATACATTAAAATTTTTTACCATTTTTATAAACTTAAATTTAGCTAGATTTCTATTTTTTAAGTAGAAGAGGTCAATATATGGTCAGTCAGAACGATTTTTTATGTTAAAACTTGCACTAATGATTTAAAATTAAAACCTAAAAATACTTTCGAATATTTTACCAATTTTATATACTTATATTGGGAAAAATTTCTATTTCTAAGTAGGACAGGACAATATATGATCAGGCAGAATGACTTTTTTTGCATTAAACTTAAACTAAGTATTTAAAACTAAAACCTAAAAACACTTTTGAATTTTTTACCAATTTTGTACACTTGAAGTTTTCTGGATTTCTATTTCTAAGTAGAATAGGTCAACATGTGGTCAGACAACACGAATTTTTATTTAAAAAAAAATTAAGTATTTAAATTTTTAAACCAAAAACTAAGAATACATTTGAAATTTTTATCACTTTTGTGGTAGAAAGGTTACTCTTAAAGTTTCCAAGATTTCTATTTTTAAGTAGAATAGGTCAATATTTGGTCAGGCTGAACGTATTTTTATGTTAAATTTGCACTGGGTATTTAAAACTAAAAACCTAATAATACTTATGAAATTGTTTACCAATTTTGTACACAAGATTGAAAGATTCTATTTTAAGTAGTACAGGTCAATATGTGGTCAGACAGCCTGAATTTTTATGTTAAACTTGCACTGGGTGCTTAAAACTAAAACTTAAAAATACTTTTGAATATTTTCACCAATTTTATAAATTTAAATATTGATAGATTCTATTTTTAAGTAGTAGAGGTCAGTATGTATTCAGACAGAACGTATTTTTATGTTAGACAATACTTGAAACTCAAATCGAAAAAAACTTTTTAATTTTTTTACCACTTTAATACACTTAAAAATTTTGATGTATTTTTCTTTTTAAGTAGAACAGGTCATTATGTGGTCGGACAAAAATAATTCTTTACTTGAACTTAAACTTTATTGAAATTGAAAACTAAAAGTACTTTATATTGCTTTTTACAAATAATAAAAATAAAAATTTCATGCTATTCTGGTTATTAGTTTTTTTTAGTAGAACAAGTCATTCTGTGATCAGACAGAAAGTATTTTCAAGTTTAAACATTGACTTTATAGTAAACTCAAAGTAAAAACTAGTATTGAATTCTTTTTTTTTACAAATTGTTGTCACTTAGTTTCAAATATTATTATTTTTAAGTAGAACAGGTCGATATATGGTCAGACGAAATGCACTCTTTATTTGAACTTCGACTTTGGAAATTAAAATTAAAAATACTTTTATCCAAATATTTTTCTTTTACTTTTCTTACTCTGAAAAATATTTTTACTTTTATACACAGCGTGTCAGGTTTTTGATTTTTAAGTAGAGTATCTTCGTGTATGGTCAGACAATTAATTTCCGAATTGAATATTATTATTCGTAAAAAGTATTCTGGGGAATAAAAAATAATTATCAATATTTTTTACTATCTTCGCTTTTTTACTATCTTTGCTTTTTTACTATCTTAGCTAATTTTTAATTCTAAGTAGTTCATGTCAGTTTGTAGTCAGACGGTTCATTTTTCACTTGGACTTGATTTTTCTTTTTTTGTTGTTAACTAAGAGGACTTACAAATATATTGCATTGATATGAACGTCAATCTTCTAATTGCTATTCGTAGGTAAAGTATTTTTAAATTTTAAGTAGTAGAAGTCAATGTACGATCAGACGAGGGCTAATTTTAGGTTTTTTTTCAAAATTACTCGTTTGTTAAATGGTATTAACACTATTTATAATTTTAAGTACTTTTTCCAGCATTGCTACACTCCCATCGATTAGATTACATAATTTCAAGTAGAACAAGTCAGTGTATAGTCAGGCAAATTAGTTTTTCTTTAAAATTAGTTCCATTTTCATCATAAAAAGCGTTAAATAATAATTTTGAACGTTGAGAGTCGATGATAAAATTCAGAGACATAAAAAAACTTGCAAAAACAAGTGTAATTAAAAAATAGAAACTTTTCTGCCCTCCTGAGAATATTAATCCATCAAAATATCCAACTCATTACAATGCAAATTTACATAAAAACAAACTATTTCGACCTTGAAGGAAAAGTTTAAAACAACTTTATATTTTTTTTTGTGCTACAACACTATCATCAGCATTATCACTATTTTAACTTTTTAAGTACTCTAACAGAAATATTCAACCCTCCTGCAATCCATTATTTGCCGGATGGATGCTGAGTTATCGTTCCTCTACTTTATGATCTTAAATAAATGGAGAGGAGTTGCTGTGAAAGAGAGAGAGAGAGAGAGAGAGAGAGAGAGAGAGAGAGAGAGAGAGACGTACATATTACAAGGAAGCTCGTAATCAAGTATAAGGCTACATAATCTGAATATTTCGTCGGCGTCTCGCGACTCGTAAGCTCAGGCAATAATGGCACGATGTCAACAAAGGTTGCCTCAACGTCCGCCTCAGTCGTTAAATCGTCAAAGGGCGGTACCGAAGGGTGGTTGTGCGGGACTAACTGCGGAAGATCTGGACATTTATAACCATCGTAAATAACCCTCCCCACCACGGTCATAATACTGAAAAAGGGGTTGGGGTGGGGGGGGAGAGGAACGTGTTATAACACCCTTATATATAGATATATAGAAGGGAAGGCCTTAAAACTTGTGCCAGACTCTAAAAAGTAAAAAAAAGAAAAGGAGGAAAAAAAAACAGTGTGTAAAAACCAGAAGCAAACTTCGTTCCCTTAATGCACGTGCACAACTGTAAAATTTAATTTCCACCCTTAAAAAAATATTTCCCATTGGCCTTCATACTTGTTTTATTGTTCTTTAATGTCACTCTTTTTATGCGTACATTTCAATTTGATGTAGAATTTTCCTAATTTCGAATTTGATTTTTAAAATAGGCGGTTTCTATTCTCAAATTTGAATTAGTAATTGATTTTTTACTTCTGAAGTAGTTAATTTTAATAATAAATGGTAATTTCTACTAAATTTACTAATAAATGGTAATTTCTATTAAATTTACTAATAAATAGTAATTTCTACTAAATTTTCTAATAAATAGTTATTTCTACTAAATTTTCTAATAAATTAGTAATTTCTATTAAATTACAAGGAAAATATACTAATTCAAAAGCAAAAAGTCAGTCACTAATTAAAATTACTAAATATATTTATTAATTCAAATTTAGAGAGTATTTTAATATTTTATGTTTTTGCATTTTTCTATTTGCGTGTAATTTTTGTATTTTTTGTTTGCATTTTATTTTTTTTTACATGTATTTTTTTTATTTTATTTTAATTAGAATTACAAAGTTTGTCAGGAGAAATTTTATTTTGTCTGACTTTACACTGAGTTGTTCTACTTAAATTTAAATAATTAAAAATCAATCAATGAATAAAATGAGTAGAAATTAATTAGAATTACAAAGTTTGTCAGGGAAAATTCTATTTCGTCTGACTTTACACTGAGTTGTTCTACTTAAATTTAAATTAGTAAACATCAATGAGTAAAATCAGTAAAAATTAATTGGAATTACAAAGTTTGTCAGGGAAAATTCTATTTTGTCTGACTTCACACTGAGTTGTTCTACTTAAATTTAAATTATTAAAATAATGTTTTATTTGAATTAGTGAATAAATTTTTGCTTTTAAATTAGAAAATTTTACTAATAAATAGTAAGTTCTAGTAATTAATTAGTGAAATGCAATAACTATTTAAATTTCTATAAATTATAATTATAATTACTATAATAATTAAATTTCTACTAATTTATTAGTAAAATGCACTGATTATTTAACGGGGACTTCGACTACATTTTTAACTATATCAAGAAAATAATTTCAATGTTCCAAAAAATTATTTTTATAATATAGTAATTTTTTGAGAGGAAATCAATTTTAAAATTGAAGCATTTTTTGAAAAAGAAATATTGTTTTTAGATTTAAAATGATAAAAAATACCATTGTTACTCAATTTTTATATATGGAAATTCACTTGTTTATTTTTCATACTAATTTAAAATCATAATTTTTTAAAATAAAAATTTAAAAATATAAAAAAATTAGAAATTAGAAAAATAAAAAAGTAAATTTCCATTTATAAAAAAATTGTATACCAATGGTATTTTTTAGCAGTTTCAACCTACTAAAAACGATGCTTTTTTTAATACGAAAAATGAAAATGATTTGAAAATTGTAAAAAATCAATTTTTTTAAATCCGCAATTTTTTTGTAGATACAGAAAATGTATTTTCTACCAAATTTCCCCTTGAATTTCTATTTATTAGTAAAATTTACTAATTTTAAAGCAAAAATAGTCACTAATTCAAATTAAGTAATGATTTTTACTAATTCAAATTTAGGGAGTAAATATAAAAATTTATAATCAACTAATTTAAGTTTAAAGAGTACTTAATGCAACTATATATAAAATTATATACTTTAAGATATAAATTATTTTCCGAAATTCGAAATTTTTTTTTTCAATTCACAGTATTTATTAAACAAATAACAGTTCTGATTTAAGGTAACTTGCTTTTTTACCAGCAATTATAATTTCTTATAAAAATTTTCAGAAAAAAAAAAATTTGCGCCTGAACGTTCGTTGACTTGTTCTACTGAAAAGTGTGTCTTATTTCATTACGCACACGTTTGGCTTTATTTTTTATTTTATTTTTACAGAAGAGAATCATTTTCTTATAAAATGTTCTTCTATATATTCAAAAGATAAATATAAATAAACACATAATATATTATAACAAATATAAAAATATTTGTTGACTCAAAAAATCATTGGTTTAAAAAAAAATTTTCCTCATTTACCTTGAGTTGCGAAGAGAAATATTTATTTCGTCTGACTTTACACTGAGTCGTTCTACTTAAACAGGAAAAAAAAATTTAAAAATACTCAATGCAATTGAGTTTAAAATTATATACAGTATACAAATTGTTTTGTAACCAATTTCTATGTAATAAAATTTGACTAAGGGGAGGAAAGGGGTAAATTTTCAAATTTGCCTCACGTAATATGTGAACGATCCCTAAATTTTCTTTTTTTCATTTAGACAATTAAAACATAGAATATAAATAAAATAAAATATTTTGTTTACTCACCTGTTTTTTATTTTGGCCTTGTTAACTAAAAAACATTTTTTTTTCATTCTACAGATGGAAGATGAAGGTAACCATGGGAACGATGACACGAGATGCTTTATCCTCTCGACCTTAGCGGCTTTGCAGTGGTCCAGGGTGTCCTGTGTCCTTTGCAGAACAGCGATGCTAGTCTTTGATAGGTATCCTCTCGTTGATGGTACCTTCTTCCTGTCTCCAAGGCAACACTCTCACGCCTGCGCTGAGGTAAGAATAAATTCAAACTATTATTAATATTATATAATTATTATTCGTATTATTTATTAGTAATTTATTTGCATTTGCAATTAAATAAATTTTTTTCGAATTTCTAGTAATTTATTTCCAATTGCAAATAAATAATTTTTTTTTGAATTTCTAGTAATTTATTTGCAGCTGCAAATAAATAAATTTTTTTTGAATTTCTAGTAATTTATTTCCAATTGCAAATAAATAATTTTTTTTTGAATTTCTAGTAATTTATTTGCCATTGCAAATAAATTAATAGAAATTAAAAAAAAATTACCAAACTATTGCAGAGGAAGTCAGAACTCTAAAAAGATTTAATTTTTTTTACACTGGGAGGCTACTTTTACACGTATCGAAAATTTGGTTTTGTTTATTAAAGACGTTTTGAAGATTAAAAAAAAAATTTTAATTCTATTTTTATCTGCATAAAAATTGAAGTTTAAATTAAACTGAACCAATCTCTTCTTTTTTTAGAGATGAATTTAAAAGAAAAGAGGAAGGAAAATAGATTTTTCTTTTTTTTTTACTCATCAGACACGTTTCACTTTCTGCAATTTTCTGTGTGACTGAAAGTGATGACTCTCGAGTTTTGAGAACAAACACTCGGCCATTAAGACATTGACACAAGAGGAGGTTGGCTCTTCTTTCTTTTTTTCATTCCCTTTAAGTCTGCGTCTCTATTTTTTATCCCTCCTATTATTCTTCTTTTCTTTCTATTATCCTGACTTATTCGACTTGCAAAAACCAGACACGGCTAAGCTTTTGGTCAGAAAACAATTTCTCTTGCTAAGTACATATACTCGGGATCAGTATCAATGACTATCGAGATATCTTTAAATTCAATTACATTTTTTACTTATTTTAAAATTATATAAAAACAGTAAAGAGAAAAACTAAGAATAAATTTATACATTTTTTTTCTTCTTTAAAAAATTTCTATTTATTAACAATTAGATTATTAATTATTATTAATTTTTATTATTATTACTTTTATTATTATTATATTATTAATATTATTATTTTATTATTATTAATATTTGCAAAGTAAATTATAATTATAATAGTTAAAGTATTTTTATTAAAATATTAAATAAAATATTTTAAATATTTTAAAACATATTTCTATTTAGTTATATAATTTATTAGTTAGTTAAGAGTTAGTCCCTTATAATTTAGTTTTATAATTTAATTTTCCAATTGAAAAAATTTTTTTTAAATTAGAAAAACATAAAATATTTTATGGTAATTTTGTGCTTGTGGTGAAATTATTAATAAATTTTTGGTGTATTTTATGTATTTCCAGGTGAAAGTCGAGGGTCGCACACAATTTTTGTCGGCCGTTTGCATGGGTTGCTTGGAGGGTAGCGGAAACGCTCCAGTTCGTTGTCGTTCTTGCACCCAACCTTGGGATGGCTCCAGTCTGGTCCTGGGGACAATGTATAGTTATGATATTTTCGCCGCCATGCCATGTTGCACCGATCGTTTAAAGGTAATTTTTCTTCATCCATCATTTAGAATTTATCTAAATTTTATTAAAATTTCTTTTCTATTTAATTTTTCTTCATTAAAGAAAACAAAAATTTTTATTTTCAAATATCCACTTCCACTTTTGAATAATTTCAGATTCAAAATTTAAAATATCCACTTATTAAGTACATAATTAATTGTTGTTGTTTATTATTATTATTTATAATAATAAAAATTAATTAAAAATTTTAATAAAATTCTTTGTAAGAATTTCAATTATTTTCATAAACAATAACATTCTTCGCAGGAATTCAATTATTTTCAATTTAATTATTTTCGAAAATTATAAAATTCTCTAGAGTAATTGAATCATTTTTAGTACAATTTTAAAACAAATTCACGAAAGGATTCAATTATTAAACAAAAATTTAATGACATTTTTCGAAAGAATTCAATTATTTTCTAAAATGTTAATGAAATTCTTCGCAATAGTTAAATAATTTTTTTTAAAAATTATAAAAATTCAGATGAAAAATAAAATTGTAAAAAGAATAAAAGTAAAAAAAAGTAGAATACAAGTAAAGGAACAGCAGTAAAAAAGTAGAATTTAAATTAAATTGAAAAAGAACTAAAGTAAAAACAAGCAAAAAAAATTGAATTGAAATGTAATTAAAAATAACAAAATTAAAAGTAATAAAACTGAAGAATTTGAAAAAGAATAAAAGTAAAAAAGTAAAATTGAAATTGAACTGAAAAAGGAAAAAAGTAAAATTATTAAAATTGAAAAAAATTGAAAAAGATTATGAGTAAAAGAGTAGAATTGAAATTGAATTTTAAATAACAGAAATAAAAATAAGAAAATTGAGGAATTTGGAAAAAAAGTAGAACTGAAACTGAATTGAAAAAGAAATAAAGTAAAAAAAATAAAATTAGAAAAGAGTAAAAGTTTAATTTCAATTATTTAGAAACACGATTATTTTAAAAACTTGAAAGAAATTCTCCATAACATTCAATTACTTACAAATTTTCAAATAAAATTATTGTGAACACTCCATTAATTTCCAAAAATTCAAAGAAATTCTTCAAAAAATTTCAATTACTTTCAAACATTTTTATAAAATTCTTTGCAAGAATTCAATTATTTTCAATACAATTTCAAAATTTCTCGAAGGAATTCCATTTTTTAGAAAAATAAAACAAAATAAATAAAATTGAAAAAAGAATTGAAAAAGATTAAAAGTAAAAAAACAAGTAAAAAGGTTGAATTGAAATTGAATTGAACAAAAGTAAAAATATAAAAATAATAGAATTAAAGAGAAATAAAAGTAAAAATAAATAAGTAAAAACGCAGAATTCAAATTGAATTGAAAAAGAACGTAAATAAAAATAAAAAAAATTAACAAACATTGAAAAAGAATAAAAGTAAAAGAAAATAGAATTGAAATTGAATAAAAAAAAATTTCTAAACCAAAGAAGAAAATTTTTGATTTAATTTTTCTTTCTGTTACAGTGCAACAGCTGCCAGAAGCCCTTGATTCACCCTCATCAGCGACTAAACTTCTACTCAGATTATAGTCGTGTTTTCGCCTGTCCACACTGCAGAACAATGGACGCTCACTTTGTGAAGCCCCTCTCGTCCTGTTTCACTCGCGAACAATTTCAGCTGTACAGTCAGTGGCCGTAACCACTAGGGAGTCTAGTAAACCGCCTAAACACTGCGGGAGACCACCTTTCCTTGAATCCTCTGCTGACTTTACTCCGGGCAACGTTACTTTAGATACATTTTTTTCAATTTAAAAAAAATAACATTCAAACACATACACACAACCAAAAAACACAAAAAACACTTTTTTCTCGTTAACGATACTTTTAATACAATTAATGTATTAAAAAATTACGTTAAAGAACACATACTGACAAAAAAAATCAGGGGAAGATGGCCTACTTAAATCAAGAATAAAAAAATTTACAAAAAAAAAAAAAAAAACAGAAAATAACAAAATAAAAGGTGAGCGCTTGTACCGCAGACTTCGCTCCGATGACTTCGGTGATAATTAATAATGATTAGGGTCGATTTAAAATAAACGTTAAATAGACAAAATCGTGTTTTTTTACAAAAAAAAAAGAATAAGATAGAAAAGAAAAAATGAAAAAAAAAATATAAACCAATATTCGAGACTGACGGACATGTTTCACCGCGGACGCCCGCTGAGACGTGGAAAATCATTCTCCGAAGGCTTAAACGTCATTTTTAAGATTGATTTAATCGTATTTGAATAAATCCATCATTAGCATATATTTCCTAGGCAATTTTTAGTTTTTTAAAATGACATTTTTTTGGTGTTTTGACTGAAGGTATGCTTTTAAGTTTTCATTTTGACTCGAGAGAATGAAGATCAATTTTAACCTTTTTTAACAAGACTCGATTTTTAAAAGAAAAAGAAAAACACCAATTTTTTTTTTAATTAAAAATTTATTTTTTTAATAAAAGTTGATTTTTTATTAAAAATTCTGAATGAATTTCAGAAATGAAAATTTTTATTTGCATTTTGCAAGAAAAATGTCTTTTTGAAAAAGGTTTAATAAATATCAATGTTTGTAATATTTTCTCAAACGACAATATTAATTGTGAACTTTAGTTAAATTTTTTTAGACAATTGAAATAATTACAAAAATTGAATTAAAGTAATTAAAGTCGAAATGAACGAAAAAAAACCATTTGTTTAGACTATTAGTCTACATAATTATTAAACTATTTATTTAAAAAAATATTAGTCTAAATAATTATTAAACTATTTATTAAAAATATTAGTCTAAATAACTATTAAACAATTTATTTAAACTATTAGTCATAATAATTATTAAAAAATTAATAATAATGATAATTTATCAATAAATTTATAAATATAAAATATTATTAATTATTTAATAATTATTCAGACTGTTAATAAATAGTTTAATTGTTTAAAATATTTGTTTAAATAAATTATTCATTTTAGTCCCAATAAATAAATAAATGAATAAATAAATCTGACTATTGGCCAAAATAAGTTGTTAATAAATTATTTTTATTAATAATTACTTTGACTATTTGCTTAAATAAATAAACTATTGATTTGACTATTAGCCAAAACGAACTATTAATAATTTATTAGTAATTGTCATTAAATAATTATTTAGGCCATTAATAGTTTAATTATTTAAACTATTTATTTCGAATATTAGTTCAAATAAATAAACTATTCATTCGACCTATAGTCTAAAAAATTGGTTAATAAATTATTAATAAATTATTATTATAATTATTTAATAATAGTCAGTTAGTCTAAATAAATAATCAATGAATTATTAATAAATTAGTAATAAATTGTTATTATTAATTATTTAATTATTCAGACTATTAATAAATAGTTAAATTGTTTAAACTTTATTTAAACTATTAGTCGAAATAATTTTCTTTAAAAAAAGAACATCTAAATAAATTAATAAATTATTCATTTTGACTTTTAGCGGAAATAAATAAACTATTTATTTCGATTGTTGATCCAAGTAAATAGTTTAAATTATCAAAAAAAATTGATCGAGTCAAAGAAAACTTAACAAACATACAAAAAAATGCTTCATTTCACAATAATTTTTGAAATGAACGCTTTTTTTTCATCCATTGGCGTCCACTGAGAAATGTCGCCGTCTCCCGTGCATTTTGCTATAGAGAACAAAAAATAAATTTTCCTTTTTTTTTTTTAATGCAAAATCCGTGCACGCAGTTTCGGAAAAAAAGTGGCAAGTCCCCCCACTCACTTCCTCCCCCCGTCTCATCCGATTATTCAAGCTACATATATATTGCAAAAAAAAAATAAATAATTATGTATTAAAAGAAAAAATGTCATTTCAAGCACTGTAGAATACCACTTCGTATGAGGGGGATTTAATGAAAAATACTATTGTTTGTTACTTAGATAATCGATAACGTTGTTTTTTTACATTTTATTAGTTTGTACGTTAACGCGGCCATGTTATTTTGTTTAAGGATCTGCAAAACTCGTGCGACATAATTCGCTTTAGAGACAGCGTCCAGCCCGCGCCTTTGAGAAAACGATCCCGGTTTTATATCACTTTATATATAAATATATATTAAAAAATAAAAAAAAAATAGAAAATCGTTTCATTACAAGAAAAAGTAAATAGTGATATTGAACTTATCACACAATTATGAATTAATATTGAATACGTAATATAAATCATTAATTATGCTAATTATCAAGTATCTAAGTTCAGAAAGTATAAAGAAAAATACTATGTTTGAAAATATTGATAGAGAGAAAGGGAAAGTGAGAGTAAGAGTAAGAGTGACAGTGAGAGTGAGAATGACAGTAAGAGTGAGTGAGAGAGACAGAAAGAGAGGAAAAGAAAGAAAAAGTAAATCAAGAGAGAAAAAATATACAAATGAGATAAAAATCAGGAAACGTTTTTTCTTAACTAGCAATTATTATTTTTTATTACTATCATATAAGATTCCTGATATCTCGGTGAATTTTGTATAATTTTAGTCCCAATTATATTCCTATATTGGAACATTTTTTTTTTTTGGCTTTCACACTGTATTAATTTCTTTTTAATATATTTTTAATTGTAAATTGATTTTGTTTTGTTTTTCTATTATTCCTTGAGTTCTTTTTTTTCACAATTTCTGTTCTATTATATCCTGAATACTTTTTTTCCAGTTTCTTTTAGTTCCTGAAATTTTTTTCAGTTACTAGTCAATTGTTCCTGAGAAAATTTATCTTTGAAATGAATTTTTCAGTTTCTTTTGTTTCTGAAAAAGAATTTTTCAGTTTCTATTGTTTTTAAAAAGAATTTTTCAGTTTCTATTGTTCTTAAAAAGAATTTATCTCTGAAAAATTTTTCATCTTTACTTTTATTAATCGCAACAAAAAAAGAAAATGTGACTTTCTTTTGTGGTGGAAAGAAATCGAGCGTTTTTTCAAAAGTGGGGCAATTCTTTTTTTTTTTGCGATCACAACGTCTTTAATGAGAGCGAAAGGCAAAAGGAATTTTCGAATAAAATTTTTTTTAGGCGATGCTGGTCGTTGCTATCGCCCTGAGAATTGTCAGCAATAATTTGGTCAAAACTTAGAAGCAAAATAGAAAAAATTTTATCACTATCAGTCACTATTATTATTCGTCTCTATTATTATAAATCACAATTATTATTCATTAACTAAAAACATTGAAAAAATGAATCTAAAAAGTAATTTTTCTTCCTTTATAAAATTTCACCGAATTTTGTGAATTTCTTTTTGCCCATGAGACTGACGCAGCTAATTAAATCAACGCTAATGAAGACTAACGATTAAAAACCGAATAAATGAAATATCACGAATATGTTACTGAGGGTACTGACTTTCTAAAAAAAAAAAAACGAAAAGAAAGAAAAAATGCAGAAAAAAAGAAAGGGACAAATTTTATTTGAAAAATTTTTGGATAGCCACATTTTGTTCGAATATTTCTCAGAGTGCCAAAAGTGACTCTCGAACAAAGAGGATAGTTTTTTAAGAACACGATAAATTTTACTAGACCTAAAAAAAGACAGTGAAAATAAAAATAAATCCGGTTAAATAAATTCTATCAAATAGAATAATTATGATGAATATAATTAATCAATTAATTAATTAATTAACTACCTAATTTATTGATAGATTGATTGATCAATTGGTTAATTAATTACTTGACTAATTGATTGCATAATTGGTTATTTGATTATAATTCATTAATTGATTATAATTAATTTAAAAATTAAAAAATTATAATTTTTATAATTAACTATAAATATGTTATTAAAGAAAGCAACACAAGTTTCGAAAATTATATTGAAACTTGAGAAAATCCGAATCTTCCTATTTAGAAAAAAGGGTGAAATTTTCTTTTTTTTCTTTTTAAAATATATATTAAAGAGATATTTCACTTTCCTCGACGTAGCTAAAAGTCATTCTAGCCAAAAAGTAATTATTTCTAGATAAACGTAATTGTAGGTTACTTAGTTGTGTCGATGTACAGAAAAAAAGTAAAAGGAAATTTAAGTTATACGCGAGAAGTAAAAACGAAAAAACAAGCGATGAATATTTACAACAATGAAAATTGACTTCTATTTGTTTTAATTTTCGTTACCAATTATTTTTGCCCCAGTCATAAAGTTATTTTGGTTTTTATTTAAAATTCTAATTTCAAGCAATTCAGATTCAAATTCAATCATTTTTTGAATACTTCGATTATTTTTTAAATACTACAATCAGTTTTTAAACACTTCCATAATTTTTTTAAAAAGTTTTTTTAAGTATTTCTTTTTGAAAATTATTTTTCACCCAATTAGTTTCAATTTGAATATCAAATTTTGTACGAATTTTTTTTTATTTGGCTCAATGTACATTTTTTTAAATTCAAAGCGTCAGTGAAGTTCATAACGTTTACTATCAATGTTATAAACTTCATCAACGTAAATCAATCCACTTTTATTTTGAGTCCATAAAAAAGAATATTACATCAGACTGCAAAAAAAAGTTGTAAAACTTTTAAAATTGATTTTCTATAAAGAAATTAATTTTTTTATATGGAAATAGACATTTTATACTGAAATAAATTTTTTATACTGAAAACGTTTTGCTACATAGAAATAAATTTTCTATATAAACATAAATTTCTCTCGGAAAAAAATCTTAATAAATAACTTCCTGTTGAATTTCTATATAGAAATTAATGTTCATCTGAAAAAAATTTAATAACCAAATTTTTCGTAAAATTTTTATATAGAAATTAATTTACTATACAGAAATTAATTTTTTATAAATAGATATTAATTTTCTTCCGCGAGAAAATTTTTCACAGAATTTTCTTATGGATATCATATTCCTCTGAGGAATTTTTTAATTGAAAAATTTTCTCAGAGGAAAATTATTATAATTTCTATATGAAAATTCTATATAGAAAATTTTTCTTAATTAAAATTTTTCTCCGAGGAAAATTAATTAATATCGAACAAAAAATTAAATTTACCATTCAAAAAAATTCGCATTGAGAACCAAAAAAAGAAAAACTTTGAAACATGAAATATAATTTCAAATAGAAAATTAAATTAAACTCAACAGAAAAAAAATTCGATTGAATTTGAATCAGAATTTTTTAGCATAATTTTTTTTTCGCATCTGGTTATCCAAGATAAAAAAAAAGATAAAAAGTTACGAGAATGAGAGCGTGTGATAGAGAAGGAGAATGAGAGAGAAAGAATGATGAGTGAGCGAAAGTTTTTAATAAATGTAAAAAAGTTTTTAAATACTAAAAATTGCGTACTCCCTACTATTTTCAATTCAGTTCCTAAACCACGGCCGCATTAATGATGTCATATTAAATGAGGGAAGAAAAAGCGTTGAAAGGAAGTTTAATGTTGCACGTTCCCGTCTTTTGCTTTCGGTCTCGCCACTTCCTTCAAAACAGAAATTCCTTGAAAAATAATGTGTGAAATTTAAAGCTTATATCCAGTATTGTTAAAAATTGCTCTATTTAGAGAAATTAATTAATTTTGTGAACGAAAATAATAAAAAAAAAATTCAACAAAAGTTATAAATCTTACGAATTTTCTTACGAAAATGAAGCAATAAAGTTTGATAATTGCAGATAATTTATAATTTTCAAATCACAATAAATTTTTCATAAAGTGAAGTTAAATAAAGTTTATAATATTTTAAAAAAGTTTAAATTTTAATTCAACAAATGATTGGTATTTTTATTTAATAAAATAATAAAGATAAGAATAAAATAAATCATATAAACAGAGATAAACAAGGATAAAAATAAAATAAAGAAGAAGATAAATTATGACATGGATAAACAAAAATCCAAATTCAAAGTAAAATTTAAATTGTAATTCAAATTAAAATTCAAATTGAAACTTAAATTTAAATTCAAAATTCAAATGTAAAGAATTTTTTAGAAGAGAATAAAAATTCATAATTTTTATTCTTTAATAAAAATTAATCATGAATTTAAAAATTCCCTAAGATTGAGAATTTGTTTTTCCAAACAGTAACAGAATTTATAACAGATAAATTTAAATAATAAATAAAAAGACTTTTCAAAGAGGAAAAAATCGTTAACTTTAATTAAATCGTTCTTTATACTGAATTTCTGTTTCGAGAAGGAATTATCGGCGAGACTTGTCATCCCCTTTTTTCCAAGTGGAACACAATGTTTACTGTGACTATCAAGCAAAAGATATTATATCTACAATCATTAGATTGTGGAACGCAGGCACGCGAACGTTAAACCGATTCGATCGCGCCTACCATGAAATTGTATACCAAAAGTCCCTAATCAAATCGACGTACCTAAAAGTTAATAAAAATAAAAAGAGAGAGAAAAAAGCGGCAAGTTAATGAAACAAAAAAAAATTGAAGAGAAAAGTGCTTTTTAAATCGATAAGAAAAGTGTCTTTTGGATCGAAAAAAAAATCACGATTTAATGCGAAAAGAAAGAAAAAGAAAAAAGGAGAAAAAGAAAGAAAAAGAAAGAAGGAAAAGAAAAAAGGAAACGAAGGAAGGAAAAGAAAGAAGGAAAACAGAAAAGGAAAAGAAAAAAGAGAAATGAAAGAAAGAAAAAGAGAAGGAAAGGGAGAAAGAAAAAGAGAAAAGAAATAAGAAGGAAAGAAAGAAAGAAAGAAAGAAAGAAAAAGAAAGAAGAAAAAAAGAAAGGTAAGAAAAAAATATTGAAAGAGAAAAAATATTCTAGTATAGCGAAAAAAATACAAATAAGTTTCGCTCTATCTGGCATATAGAGCGTAGAAAAAGAGTAGGAGAGAAGAGAAAAGAAAAAAAAGAAAGAGAGATTGAGGGAAAGAATTTACAAAATCAGAAAAAGGGAAGAAAATGTTCCCCCCTTTTTTCCCATTTTACTGTAAATCCTCATCCCTTATGTGTATATAAAGAAATGGTCCGCGAGTCTTCTAAAAAAAAACAATACAATTTTTTTCTATATATTTGATCGTAGATTCGACGTATTTGCTCTGTGTAATGAGTAGGATAAAACTTTTTTTTTTATTATTCCCAATAATCGTACAATTTTTATACATTTGCTATACCTGCTCACGTGTATATATAAATATATCAAAGTCAAATCGTTTTCCCAATTCCAAAAAAACAATTGAGCCAAGCTCTCTCAGCTTCCCTCTCAAAAAACAAAAAAAAACAAACAAATCTTCCCACATGAGGAAGCAAAAAAGAAAAACACAAAAAAAATTCTGTTTTTCTTTTTTGCCTTAAGTTTTGGTTCAAGAAAAAAAAGTACAAGAAAATTCCCTTTTTTATTAACGATTTGCCTATGAAAATATCAAAATATACACAATTTATGTAGAAAGTGAAATTTTTGTATCGATGTTTTTAGACGAGAGATTTATATATGATTTCGACATTTGTTCGGTGTGAATGCTTCAATCATTTATCAACCGACTTTGTCGATATTCACCGCGAAATAATATATTATAAATAAATATTTAAAAAAAAAATGTGTATAGCTCGATCTTTTTGAATAATTATATTAAAAAATTAGAAGCAATCGCGTTGGATAAGTTTTTCTTTTTTTTTTTGATCGGAAAATTTGTAAGAACAAGAAAGAAATGGAATGGTATTATAATATTATGTGGTTGAAATATGAATAGAGTTTAGATTAGAATTTTTGCAAGAAATGGTTTAGGAGAGTCGTCGATTTATATATACATTTGGAGTAAAATTTAAGAGAGAAAAAGAAAAAAATAGTAATGAACCGGGGGAGAAGATTTATTTATTGTTCAGTCTCAGATCGCGTTGAACGTTGATGAAAACAAAAAGTAAGAAAAAGAGTAGGAAAAAAAAAATTTACAAAAAAAAACAAAAAAAAAATATTGTCTTTAAAAAATAATTACATTAAAAAAAAGGGTATCGCGAGAAAATCGGTGAGACGGAGCTTTCCGATTTAATAGGTTTTTTTATCGTGTCATGTATAATTATTATTCGTAGGTACGTATATTTGCAAATGAATATTTGTATGAGTCGTTTTTTTATATAATATATATAAATATATATTTAAATATTAGGAATATTTTCAAATCGATCGTAATCGACTGTAAGGTAAAAAAAACACACAAAAAAGTTTTTTAAACGCTCCGGATACGCATTATCAGTGTGTGTGTGTGTGTAATATCTTTAAACAAAAAGTGTATCTTAGGAAGTAAGATTTTCAGCTGTGGTAGACAACTACATAGATACTATTCGTGATTTAGAACCGTTGTTGAAATTCTCGCTTCTGTAATTTGCAATTTTTTCTCTATACTTGGCATTTTTTCCAATAAAAAATCCACTATGGAAAAATTTATTAATTATTTAATTTTGATTTTAAAAAAAATCCGAAGTTTAAAGCTGAAAAAACACCAGAAAGTCGGTTCGGAAGAAAATTACAGACTCTTCCGATCGGACAATAATAATAGCTCAGTTGATAAGGTCACGGATTGCGATTCTCGACGTCTGGGGTTCGAATCCCTGCGGGGGGTTTCAATATTAAAAAAAAAAAAAAAAAAAATACAAACTGTGATTAAAAAGGAAATTTTAAAAGTGACGATTCTGGGGGAAAAGATTAAATACTCAAACAGAGGAGAAAATAAATTACTTTTTTTAATTTAATCCACTGTGAGTAGTACTAATTACGAACAAGTAATAAATTACTAATTACGAACTGAATACAAATCGAATTACAATTTTCTGGGAAATATGAATAAAAAAATAAAAAAAAAAAATAAAACCAGTCGGTAGGATTCGAACCCAAGTCGAAAAAACCAAACGATCAGTAACCATACCAACCAGACCGTGCCACACACAAAACAGTTTCTCCCCCAAACTTCAAATTCGAACCCAAAAAAAAAATGCCAATTATTCCGAAATTCGAATTGACATTACAAGAGCGTGAAAATTCAAGAAAAACCAACGGATTTCTAGCACGTAGGTACGCATATAAAAATAAGGAAAACGACGCCGGGTCCTTTTTTTAAAAAATATAGAATTCGCTATATAAAAATAAAAAATTAAACTCGTTTTCCCCCCCCAAATGATTGCAATTTCAATCTAAAGAAAAGATTTCTTAGGCGTTAATTAATTAAGAGAAATGTAAATATAGTTAATTGTTTCGTGTATAAGTAAGAAAATGAAAGAATTTTTTCCTATTAATTTATAATACGGAAAATAAAAAAAAATCTGACAATCTTTTCTCTAATTGATTTTGCGACCTAATAAATCAGCCGGCAAAAAAAAAAAATTGAAATACATTTTTTGTTTTCTTAGAAAAGCATAATCTTTGCGCGATATAATGATCAAAGCGTGGTTTATTAAAAAGAAAATAACTCCCCTTAAGAAAAAAAAAAGGAAAAGTAAAACAGTGGAGAGAGAGAGAGAGAAAAAAACGCGTATAGCTGATTAGAAAAAATACGCGTGCCATTGTCGCGAGAGAAGGATGGTACGCGAAAAAAAACGGTGATATTTTGTGATCATCTTGGTGTAACCTGAATTCCTCGACTCCCCCCACCCACCCACCTCTTCCTCTTTAAACTTTGATTGAAAAAATTGATTTTTCTTTTTTTAATATTGACAAAAAGGTCCATTTCGAAATATGGATATAATTATGATAAAATTTAATTTTAATAAAATTTTTATTTCTACGTAAATTTTAATTGAAATTTTCAATATTAATTGCTATTGATTATAATTGTAGTTAATTGTAATTATAGTAAAATAATTGTAATAAGATAATAATAGTAACATATAATTATGATAGTATAATTATATTAAAAAATAATTATGGTACTATAATTTTTTTTTATAATTTTTTTTTTTTATAAAAAGTTTTTGTCTTCTTAAGTATCTTTCTTGATACCGCGTTCAATATAAATGCAGAATTCAAAAATTAAATTTTCAATTATAATAAAATTACATTTTTTTCATAGAAATTAAAAATTAAAATTTTTAATTACAATAAAATTACATTTTTTCCATAGAAATTAAAAATTAAAATTTTCAATTTTAATAAAATTAAATTTTTTCACAGAAATGGATCTCAAATTGAAAAAAAAAAATTCTTAAGGCAATGTCAGACATTTATAAGAGAAAAATCAACCATAGCGCACTGTGACTATATTAAGATGAATAATACTTAATAATACACTTTATATATATATAGTAAATATATTATGAATTTTTGATAAATCTCAGGCAAAGTAAAGTGAAACTTATTAGAGTCACAGTGATTTTTTTTACTCCAAAAATTTCCCTCCCTACCTCCTTCAATAATATATAAATATCAGATACCGACACATAATTTACCTTTATAGTCGTATTTTCATTGATTTAATATAATCGTTGTCCTTAGTCGAATTTTTTACCTGTTTTTTTAATAATATTATTCTTATTATCTATTTTCGTTTCAAATGGTCATCGGTTATTGTATAGCGATGCTTTTTCTTATTACTATTATTAATTGAATAATTAATTAAATATAATTAGTATCATTGCGTTATGATTGCACATTTATCGAATAGTTTTTGCGCAGGGGTAGCGATAGAGAGGCTCGATCTTGATCGACGATTTTTTTTAATAGTCTTATGATAATAATTAATTGACTATTATGATAAATATTATTCTCTTTATTATTCTTATTATTATCATCTTTATTATTATTATTTATTTTTATTATTACTAATTACTTTTACTTTTTTTTAATTTCCACTATTACTTTTATTATTTCTATTATTTTTTCATTAATATTGGTATTGTAATTAATACTATTATTACTAATGTTATTAATAATACCATTAATATAAATAATATTATTAATAGTTTAGTACAGTGAAATAATAATAATAATGTTAATAATAGTTAATATTATTATTATTTTTATTATAGTTATAATAATAACATTTATTTTAAATTTATTGATTTATTATTTATTTAATACTTAAATAAAATAATTATTATTAATATTATTATTATTATTATTATTATTATTATTATTAAAATTTTTTTCGCTGAGAGGAATTAAAATAACGCCCATATGCACGTTTTTATCAGCCGGACCGCAAAATAAATTGTGTGACGTTATCGGCACCACGATTACATATATATATATATATAAAAAGATATATATTATCATATCTAGACGTTACGTAGACGTTTTTTTGTATATGTAACTAATAATATATGTAATTTCAATCGTTTCGATTTTAAAATATGAACCAGTTGTATTCTGTATAGTAGCTCGATCGTTAACTTTGCGAATAATCACATCGATATATTATAATTATTTTTTTTCTCTTAATTAAAAAAAAAAAAAAAATGAAAAGCGACAGGTTTCGTTCCATGTTATTTCATCACACGTTATATTATCACTGTACTTATATAATTTTTCCGAATAAATTACCAAAAAAAATTTTGAATTCTTTTTCTCGAAAAGAAAAATTGGTAGTTTTCGGTATAAAATATTTATACAGTTGATGATCAATCAAAAAAAAAAATAATAATAATAATAATTCGGGTATCATTTACCCTCGATGATTATAAAAGTAAAATATTTTTCCCGTTTCCAAAGGTCTTGACTTGGAAAAAAGAAAATATTGCTTAATAACATTTTTTTTTCCAAAAGAAATTCTTTTTTCCGAAAAGAAATTCTTCTTGTCGAAAAGAAATTCTCGAAAAGAAATTCTCGAAAAGAAATTCTTTTTTTCAGAAAGAAATTTCTTTGTTCGAAGAAAAATTTATTCTCTCAAAGAATTTTTTTGTTTTTTGCAAAAAAAAATTTTTTTTCCATGAAAAGCTCAAGACTTTTGTGATTAGAATGTGACACTGATGCGGAATAGCCTTTCTTTTAGGATATTTAAAAAGATGTTACGACGTACAAAGGGAATAAAAAAAAATGAAAGAAAAGGAGATACTCGCCGATATATAATGGCCGCAGTCAAATGAAACGATAAAATGTGATTAAAAAAAAAAAGTGAGCCTCAAGCATCGGAGAGTCTTTCTGGGTCAGTTTTTAAATCCTTCCCACGCCATCTGAAAGAAAAAAAAAATGAGAAAAAAATAAGGGGGCGGGAGGGGGAAGGGAATGAAAGGATTATCTGCATGTGTCACGTGAAGACTCTCTGGTAATCTTGGCCCCACAAGTCCCGATTAAGTTTCACAGATTTTTAATCCCTCCATTCAATTATCCACTGTTTCAAATCGGAGCACTAGAAAAATTATTCCTCTAATTCCATATAAGTCGTGTAATTATATGTAGATTGTCCGTTGTTACTGATATTAGAGGAAAGAGACAAATTTTATCGAGTGGCACTGTTGGAGAGAGATTTTGTTTTTCTTGACAATTTTTTTTTTGTTTGTTTTTTTATGACAAACCTTTATATTTGACTCTCGAGCAAATTTTTATTGTGAGTTAATATTTTTCTTGAATTTCCAATTTTTTTGATTATTTATTTATTTATTCATATAAATGGGCTTATTATAAATTTATTTTGTCAATTTTTTATTTTCTTAATTTTTATTACTTACTGATTTATTTTTTATTATTTTTTTCCTCTTTATTGTTTTTTTCATTTATTTTTTTCCACACTGATTTATTTTTCCATTTGTTCAATTATTTTTTTCTTTACTAATTTATTTTTCCATTTATTCATTTACTTTTTCTTTACTGATTTATTTTTTATTTGTTCATTAATTTTTTCTTTCCTGATTAATTTTTTTGTCGATTTATTTTTTTCCTTTTTTTACTAAGAAAGAAAAATTTATTGTCAAAAAGAAAATTAAGTTTTTGTAAATTATCCTTGAAAATATTTTGAATTCCTTTCGAATTTTGTTCTTCTATTATTTATAAATTATTTTTGTATATAAGAAAAATATTTTTTGTATTTTTTTTTACAATTTTTTAAAAAATGCCTTGAAGGACGAATCTTGAAAACTATTTTTGGAAAAAAATTTTATTTTTTCTAAATTTGTACTTTACTTATTCTGCTACTTTTCTAATTACTGTTTTTTTTTAATTTTCCATTACAAAAAGTTTTACTGTCTCAAATTAATTTTTATTTTTTTATTTATTCAATTTTTAATTATTTATGTCCGAAATTATAAAATTTATTCAATTTTAGAAGAGATTTTTTGTTTATTAAATAAATTGTTTCTGCATTTTTTTCGATAGAAATAATGAATAATAAAAATAGAAATAAATAATAATAAATAATAATAATAAAAATCAGTAATAAAAAGTAGTTATATATATAAATAATAATTAAAAATAAAAAAAAATAATAAAAATACTCCAGATTTCGATACTCTAGAGAATTATTATTTTCTTTTTAATCAAGTACATTAATAAAAAAATTAATTTTTTCTCTGTCAATAAATTTTATATTCAGAACTAAACATTCAAAAAATTTTTTGAAAAATTCCCCTATTTCTAGAATTGTATTTCGAATCAAAAAAATTTTTTTTTTGGTAAAAATTCTACATTTTGTTTCCATTTTGTACTTTTTCTAGTTTTTCGCATTTTGTACTTCTTGTTTGTATTTTTTTTTTTTTTTTTTTTTTTTTTTTTTGAAGGGTTTAATTTTAACGAAGAATTTTTTTTCAGCTTGAGATTGAAATGTGATAGGAGAAATTTTGACGAGAGTCAAATGGGTTGTCATAAATGTCAGTTAACGTCGTACACACACCGGCTGTCTTTCACACTCTGCGGTTGAAAAAGTCGAGTTCCCAGTTGTCAACGAATATGAGCAATGAGCATTCCAGTTCTTTTCTTTTTGTTAATTTATTTTTAAAATTTAATAAGAAACCTAAAAAAAGAATTAAATCTCAGCAAATACTTCAGGGACCTTGTGAAACCCAGTATTTGACAAATTTATTTTCGAAGGAGAAGATGGAATGAATTTTTTCATTTTTATTTCCCACTTGTACTCAAAAGAAAATTTCACTTCAAAAAAATAGTAAGAATAGAAAAATAATGAAATTTCACTTAAAAAATTAGTAAAAATGGAAAAATAAGTAAATTATGAGTAAATGAGAAATAAAATAGCAAATAATAAAAATAATAAATGAAAATAATAAATGACAATGAAAATAATAAACAATAGTGAAAATAATAAGAAAAATAATCAATGATAACAAATTATAATTCGAAAAAAATTGTAAAAGTGTAAAAATACTCTAATTGGAAATAACGAAAGAAAAAATTCGAAGGATACATTTTTTTCGTCAATTTTATTTCGATTGGAATTTGAATACTTCTGGGAACTCGACGAGAATCGAATATTTTAGTCAAAAAGGTACAAATGTACATAGAAAAAAATAGCGTTGTTATTAACATTTCGCGTCACTGCTCACGCGGGTATCTCACAGCGAAAATGGTGTTTCAATTCATAAAAAAAAAAATCGAAGGGCTTTGGATTTTTGAAAAAAAAAATTCGAAACTCCTCGATTCAGGCCTAAATGAAACGCGGACAGACAAAAAAAAGGACACGCTGAGTTCAAGTCACTGATAATATTTCACTCGAATGACTTTTATGAAAAAAACTCAATTTTTATTCAGATTAAAAATTATTTTATTTTTGTATTTTTTTTTCGTCTTTTTTAAATGTTTTTCTAATTTTTCTATTTTTTATTATTATTTTCGTATTTTTTCATTATTTCTTTTGTTTTTGTATTTTTTATTATTATTTTTCTAATTTTTGCATTTTTTACTATCATTTTCTTTATTTTGGTATTTTTTATCATTAAACAAAAAAAATTTGTCAAGACATGAAAAAAATGACATTGTTTTAATTTTTTTTTCTATTTCTACTCGTATCCACTTTTCATAAAAGTCAAATTTCACAGCTCTGGATCGAAAATCGAAGTTTAAGAAAGAAAGAAAGAAAGAAAATAATATATCGAATGTTAGGTGGAAAAAAAATCTCAGGTCTAACAATTTTATTATCAGGAAACGACTCTTCCTTAATCCTCAGAAAACCGTGGCTCCGATTCGATCAAGCTCACAATATTATAAAGAAAAAATATTCTAACGCTTTAAACACACAAAAAAAATATCCTATATATATATAATCGAAAAAGCTCACTAAATTAAAAAAAAGTGAGACAAACGAACTGTTTTTTTTCTTCCCTAGAAATTAAATTTATCATTTTTTTCAAATAATATAATCGATAGTCTATAATATCGCAATATCGGTCCCAAAAAAAAAAAAACCCTTTTTGCCCTCAAAAAATCCTTATAGATTCACCAAATGTATGAACGTTGCATGAATGTGTGCTAATTCCTTTAATAGAAAAAAAATACTAATTAACCATGTAATTCATTAGTCGCGCATATAAAATACACATTTACACTCAAGCAGAATTAAATTAGTTTCTAGAATTTAAATATTATCGAAGAAATAAAATAAAAAACTGTTTTCAGTCTCAGAAAATCTCTCAAATTTTTTTCTTGGTGAGATTTTCTGCTGGACGCAATTTTATCGCATGTATACGTGAATTTGAAATAATTTTCAATTCGAAAACTCCAAAAAACAAACCATTTTTTTTTTTGGATTTTTCGACAAAAAAGAAATCCAATTAATTTCGAAAAATTTGGAGAAAAGATTTTTCATGTAAATAAATGTTTTGTTAATTGAAAAAAATATATATTGAGATTGATGTGAAGTCTTGAATATCGTAAAATAAATTTGAAAAAACCCCTCTATATTATATAGTAGACCCTCGACAATGCTGAAACGGTGATTCGATAAAATCGATTCGCAAAAAAGGAGTGTAAAGTTTTTTTCTAAAATTAAAAACATAAATTATAACAAAAAAAAATACCAAATTTTATACTTATAATCTAATTGGCGCTAAGTTTTTTGCTTATATACGATATAAATATATTTTAACAAACTTTGTTCGTAATTGGAATTAAGATTTATAGTAATTTAGGGTATTTTGATCAAAAAAAAAAGTTAAGAAAACTAAATTAAGAAATTCGCGTTAATAAAATTTAAAGAAAATAAAAAAGAAAGGGGGCATTTTAATTCGGCTGTGTTATTAAAAATTGAATAAGGTTCCAAATTAGATGAATAATTTTTGTACCCTATTTTTTTAAAAACGTAAATTCGTTGCACGAGTTGCGAAGAATTGAAACGACGATGGAAAATTAATGTTGTGTCGAAAACCATTTTAAAAGTAGAATATTTTTTTCATTTTTCGAAGAAAAAACGAAATAAAAAAAAAAAAAATTTCTTTCAAGCGATGTAAAAAAATCATCGTTAAAAAAAATGAAAAACAAAAGACGGTCTCGGATCGAAAAATGGGGTAAATTAATAAGAATGATTGTATATGTCAAAAGAAAATTCCAAATTAATCGAAATAAAATTTTCTTTTTTAAATGTTAAAAAGTGTTTTACACTCAAAATTTTTTCTTCCAATTTTTTTCTTCTTGTAATGACAACAAAGAAGGTCAAGTTATTCAAGAGGGCGAAATTGTTCACAATTTTTCACAATTTTTCAAATAAATGAAGACTAATTTGAAAATTTTAGAATTTGAACTTAAATTAATGAATTAATTAGAATTAATTAATTTGACCTAATTAACTAATTATAATTAATTTGAATTTACTAATTCGAATTAAATTCAATTAATTTAAATTAATTAATTCGAATTAATTTATTTCAATTAACTAATTGCCATAAATTTGAATTAATAAATTTTAATTGATTTCAATTAATCAACGAATTGTAATTAATTTGAACTAATTAACTAATTAGAATTAATATTCAAAAAATGAATCGAAAAACAATATAAGCGAATGTGAACGAAAAAAAATTGTAATCGGCATTTTAGAAGGTGATAATTAATAAAATAATGGCTCAAATTCGTGTTTAATTCGATATCTCGTTAAAAAAATAATAATAATAAAAATAAAAAGCTCTGGAAGCGCGCATTTTTGAATTTAACACCGTTTGCAAATGTCGTCGTTGATATATCCTCGATTAGTTTGTAAGTGTATTCTCGCGAGATTATAATCCACGCAAACACATTTTTTCACCAAGAAAACCGATCATACTTATCTCGAATTAGATTAATTAATAATTAATTAATTAATTAGTGGGAAATAATTAATTATGAAAAAAAAATAAAACAAAATATAGCTGTTAGTTGTATAAGGAGGAATCCGATCGGACGGCAGGCATGGAAGCAAATCAAAAAATAGTAACAAGTATTTTGCAATGCAAAGTAAATCATGCTGGTAGTGCGGACCAAACGGGACAACTGACAAGAGTTTTTTTCAAGAAAAAATAAAGAAAAAAAATGAGGAAGCATAAAAAATGCCGCTCGATCGACTCGTTCATTAAAAAAAAAAAACAAAAAATGAAAAAAAAATTCTTTTACGGTATAAAAGTATGTAAAAAAATTTTTCATCATATCCAATCTTCTATGCCCGTTAATATATATTTTTTTTAAAGGAAAATTTTTTAGGGGTGTCAAATTACGCTTATTTTCTAATCTTGAATAGAATATTTTTATTTTATTTCCTAATTTTTATGGAATATATATTTTTTTTTGTGAATTCGTATTAAAAACGCGAATTTTCCAAATTTATCAAATATTTTTCTAATATATTTTACCTTATAGATTTATCAAATATTTTTCTAATAAAAAATTTACTTTCTAAATTTACTAACTATATCTAATATATTTTACTTTGCAAATTAAAATTTATGCGGTAAATTATTTTTAATCGAAAATCATTTTCGATCGTAAATCTTTTTTTTTAATAAATAATATATTTTCTAAATTATTATTATTAATAAATAAATAAATTAATATTTTATTATGACTAAAATTTTTTAATATTTAAATAAAAATAAGAAACACAATTATTTATATTTTAAATTATGTTTACAATTCTTTCTTGACAAAAAGAAATTAAAAAATTATATTTATTTTTTATGTATAAATTTAAGTTCAAAAATATAGTCATTAAACAATTAATTAAATAACTGAAATTAAATTTTTAATGAATTAATGAATTCGAATTTGTCGTTATTTTTATAAAGTAATATATTTCGTGAAGAAGATTAAAAATTGAGGAAAAAAGGGCAGAGAAGTTTGGATATTTGAAATAGAAATGAGAGCAAAATTGGCTAAAAATATTTAAATTAAAAATAAGAGCAAAAAAAAAAAAAAATCTAGAGGTCGAAGGAATTTTTTCATGGGATTTTTTTCACTTAAATTAATTATAGGTCGCGAGTATTCGACTGTCGAAATTCTTTGATAAGAAGCTGCGGGGCACTATTTGAGAATTGAAACAAATTTTAATTTAAGAAATTCAATCGAAATTAATTAAAAATAATTTGTATTAGAATTAATTTAAAATTAATTTAACATAAATTAAAATTAAATTAAATTAAAATTAAATTGAAATCAATATTGAAATCAAATTAAGGCAAAATTTATTTTGCCCGTCTAATTTGAAAAAATAAATAAAAATTAATTTATTTATTTATTAATTAATTAATTAATTAAAATCGAATTAAGATTAAAATAAAATTGAATCAAAATTTAATTACAATTAAATTAAAATTAAATTAAAAATGAGTTAAAAATGAGTTAAAATTCAGTTAAAATTGATTTAAAATTGAATTAAAATAAATTAAAAATATTTAAGAAACTAATTTAAAATTAAATTAATATTAATTATAAAATATAAAAATAAATAATTTCATTTAAAAATTCATATGCCAAAGAAAATAAAAATGAAATTTTCGTAATTTTTCCTTTTTTTTATGAGAAAGAAAAATTCTTTCAATTCTCAAATTGATCCGCTTGATATGCTCTCTTTCGCGCATTCCTATCTCGTACGGGCGCGCGCGCTTCTTTCATTTCTTTTCGGAAATCGAACTTGCGACAAATTTCCAGAGGCGAGGAAAAAAAAAATCCAGTTCCGATAGTTCCAAACGAAATTCACTCAACTTTTACTACTTGGAAAGTAAAAGAGCGCGTAATCGAGAGGAATCCCAGAAACTTCAAATCAAACATAAAAACCCAAGGAATTTCATTTTCAAAGATTCTTTTTAAATTGGATCCATTCTCGCGTGTGATTTTCATTTTATTTATTATATCTCCCACGATAATTAATTTCGAAAGTCAAAAACTTTTAAATTATGATTCAATTGAATTTTTAAATTCTAATTTTTCTATTTTAAAAAAAAATTATTTTTCTAGTTATTTTTATAATTATTTTCATGATTTTTTCATTATTCTTTAATTTTGTAAACTTATTTTTGAATTTATTTTTATAATTATTCAAAAGTAAAAATTTATTCTAAGAGTATAAATTTCATCGTAATTTTAAAAATAATTTTTATTTATTTATTTCTAACAATAATCGTTTCAAACATTTTTTTTTATAATTTATTCCGTTTTGCGGAAGATTTGAAGAGAGAGAAAAAATCCAACATCGATTTTTTTCAACCAAAAACTAAAAATTGAAAATTTCCTTGGAACTATCAACTCGTAAATCGCGTCTTCTATATAACTTTAATTTTTTAAATATAAATAAAAAAAAATTTGAAATGTCGATTCCTCGGCGAAGGCGCCGTCCGACGAAATGCAGGAACCAGCGGAGAGTAGTAGACTGCTGAATTTAAAAAATATTTAACAAAAAGAATACTTGAAAAAAAGCTTTCATTAAAAGCTTTTTTTGCAAACAAGAAAAAAAAACTTTTTCTTTTAAAAAAAAAAGTAAATAATATTAATAAATAATAATAATTTTTTCATCTCGATGTTTAATATCAGTGGTCGTTTTTTGATGATTACAAAATAAGGCGGTGTATCGTTTGATCGCGATACGTTCCAAATTTTAAAGTAACTTTAAAAAAAAAAACACACACACAAACTACCAAAATTAGTGCGTCTCGTAATCGTCAAAAATTTTTCTCTATAATTAATCGCGTAAATATTATTCTTAATCGTCCATAAATTTTAAATGTTTAAATATATAATATAAAAATGAAAATCATATTAAAGTAGTCGAAGCCTGGAGGTGTGCGAACTAATAAAAAATTTAAACTCTGCTAATTCGATTTAACAAACAATTAACGAATTACAAACATATAGTCTTCGTACGTCCCTAGTCAATGCAAGTCCATCAGCTTAAAGCCACGAGTCACTGAAATTATTTTCCCAATTTGGAAAAAACAAACCAAAATTCTTTTTTAAAAAAAAATATTTTTTTTCTATTTTCCAATTTGACTAAAATTTGCAAAAATTTAATTTTAGTTTATTTTTTCAATTATTAAATATCAGTAATCGTTTTTTATTTTTTTTTTTTGTTCTGAAACTTTTATGTTGAGAAATCTTTTTTTACAAAACTTTTTTTTACGCAAATTTTTTGTTCTGAATTTTTTTGTCATGAGACTTTTTAGTTGTAAAACATTTTTTGTTACGAAAATATAAGTTACAGAATTTTGTTGTTACGAAACTTTTTGTTACAAAACTTTTTTGTTGCTAAACTTTTTTGTTATTAAACTTTTTCGTTTCAAAACTTTTTTGTTACCAAACTTTTTTCTTAAATTTTGTAGTGAAAAATTACAAAAATTATTAGACGTTTGAATCTATATAAATAAAAACTTTAATTTTGTCAAAAAAAGGAAAAAAAAAATTGGGAAAACGATTTGAAAAGTGATTCGCGAGCGAGCGTGTGTATGTGTGTGCATGTAAATGTTTATAAAGTATGTGAGAAACACTTTCCAACATTTAATTAGAATAATCCAGCCCATCGTCTATTTAATCCAGTCCAATAGGAGCGTTTTATTCCGTAGAATTCCTCCTTCAAAATCCTCGTTATTATTCGCGTTGTTTTTCATTATCGCGACATAAACTATAAAGCAAAACGTGCATTTAAATTCGACTACGGTGCAAATTATTTCCAAAAAAGCAGAATTTTTTTTTAAATTTTTCTTTTGTTGCTAATTAACATAATAATTAGTATAACAATTAATACAGCAATTACCAGAATAATTACTATAATAAAGAAAAATTTCGATTTGTGTCATTAGAGAAAAGAAGAGAATTAAAAAGAGAAAAGAAAACACTGCCAGAATTTTTCATTTCCTAATATTTTTATCCGAAAGTACAAGAAAGACGAGATAAAATGTAAATTTTTTTTTTTTTAAGAGATTGAAAATTCTTTGACGATATATTTGGATGTGGGATTTCAGGATTCGTTTAACAGGTGAGCGTGATTATAAACGTGGAATAACGAAGGTCGTCGATCCTTTTAGTCACCCTCGAATGAGTCTGAGGTTTAATTTAATTGGCAGACGTCTCGAGTACTCGGCAAACAAAGTGTTTCTTTGCTCATCCGGCCAGAAATTGGAGACTCTGGAAAGATTTTCCTCTTTTCACTTTTTGCGCAATAACAATTCCATATATATGAAAAAAAAACATCCCCGAACCGAACCGAAAATGTGTATTGAATTTTTTTTCTTTGTCCCTCTGCACCGTAGTTGAATTTCTGCAAACGTTTTTCAATAAAATAAATAAATAAATAAAAAAACAACAAAACATTATAGAGACCTGGCTGACTTTCGATTCGAATTGGGACATTTTACTTAAAAATAGGAAATAAAAAACACACAGGAATTTTCTTATTAATTCATAGCCGAAAATTCCTCAAATATTTGAAAAAAGAATTTTTTTTTACTGATAGTGACATTTTTTTCCAGATAAAAATTAAAATTGAAAATTAAAATTGGAAATTAAAATTGGAAATTAAAAGTGAAAATTAAAATTGAAAATTGGAAATTAAAATTGGAAATTAAAATTGAAAATTAAGATTAAAAATTAAAATTAAAAATTGAAATTAAAATTTGAAAATAAAAGATTAAAAATAAAAAGTGGAAAATTGAGGTTAAAGACTAAAAGTAAAGGAAAATAAATATTAATAATTTGAGGAATATTTGGTTTTCAGTAGTAAAAAAAAACTCCCACGAAGAGAAAAAAAGGCAAAGCGGAATTGAAACTCGCCAGACAGAAAATGAACGAGAAATTTTATTGAATGGGAAAATATAATGAAATGAGGGAGGAAAATCGAAGACGGAAGGGAAATGTGAATATTTAGAGGAAGAAATGAAAATGATGAACGAAAATAAATATTATGGGAAACTAAAAATTAAAGAAAGGAAAGAATGAAAATTATTAAAACGGAGAAAAATCGACAAAAACATGTTGCGAACTTTTTTTGATAAAATATACGATATGAGGAAAAAATAGAGAGAGAGAGAGAGAGAGAGAGAAAAAAAATAAAGAGAGAGGAAAATATTGTTTCGGAAAAATAGAGAAAGAGAGTGAAAAATATAGAGAGAGGAAAATAGAGAGAGAGAGAGAAAAATAGAAAAGAGAAAAAAAAAGAAAGAGGAAAGTGCGAGTAAGATGTTCCCAAGGCAGCGAGGCAGCTGTGTCCCTTGATACCTCCCCTATAAGAGTACAAATTTTGTAATAAATATTATATTGAAGGATGTTTAATATAAATTTAAAGCGAGGAATAATAATTATGATGACTAAATAAAAATGCAAGTTTACTAATTATTATTGAAATGAATGAAAGAAAAGAAAAAGTAAATATGAAATGAAGAAATAATGTCTAAACAATGTTTTCTCTGGTGTAGGAATTATTATATACGATAATTATTATATGACAAATTATTATTATTATTAACTATTGATTATGCGCTATACAAAAAACGACTTATATATAGAATTCACACACATCCATACATTCACACACGTACACTCTAACAAAAAAAAAAATAACTTAATTATATATTAAAATAAAAATTAGGCGCATGCTTTATCGTACATAAAAAATATATATACGAAAAAATATAAATAAATAAATATATATATATATATATTAAAATGTGACAAAAAAAATACGAGATATCCACATATTCTCTCCGATATAATACCTCTTAATTAATAAATCAAGTTTTTAAATGTGCATATTGAAGGAAAAAAAAGAAAATGAAATATCTTTGGCGAAAGCATCGCACTGCCAATAAATATTGACTAAACCACTTGTCAAGAAGACTAAATTTTCTTTTTTTTTATAAAAAAAAAAATCCGTGTCTTTCTTTATGTCATAGGCCAACTTTTTTTTATAAAAAAAAAATTTCTTTTATAAAAAAAATATATATCGTAAAAAAAATAAATAAACCTTTTTTGGAAAATATGAATAATTGAATTATGCATAAATGATATAATTACAGTATTTGAAAAAAATGCTGTAAAAAAAGTAATTTTGAAAAAAAGGTTTATTGTGTAGACTTTTAGCAAAATGCCCAAAGAGAAAGAAAAAAAAATCACACGTCTTTTTGACACGTTATTTTAGCTTCAATTATCAAAGTAGTTCTTTGCTTTCTCCTATCTAAAGGTAAACTCGCAATATTTCCAATTACGATCTCGTTCTTTGTATAAGATCTCTCATACCATAAACAGTTAAATGTTTAATCAATTTTTCGATAATTGTAATCAACGATATAAAATGGAAATTTAATTTTAATGGACAGCAAACTGAACAAAACAAATAATTGACATAATTAATTTGTGACAGGTAATTAACGTAATTGAGATGGAAAAATAATTTTACTTTTTAATCCAGTAGAAAAGTAAATTGAGTCGAATTTTCATATTGAAAAATTGGTTGAAAAGAATAATTTTTTAATTAATTGCAAAAATAGACGAATTGCAAATAAAATTTTTCGAAAACCAATTTCGAAATTGAGAAAAATAATTGTGGACAAAGAAAAAATTATTTGAAAATCGCAATTAAATGAATTAAATGAAAGTTAATTATTTGAAAATCACAATTAATTGAAAGTTAATTAATTTTTTGAAAGAAACTAAATAAGTCGTCAGTGAATTCAAAAATTTTTAAAAATTCTTAACAATTCTGGAAACTTTCAGAAAACATTTAAACAAAATCAAAGAAAATGTTATTAACAGAATTGAGATAAAAAATAATTGAATTCTTAATCCAGAAGAAAAACTCGATTGAAATTGAAAATTTTACTGAAAAATTGGTTGAAAAGAATAATTTTAAAATGCAAATTAATTGCAAATAAAATTATTTGAAAACTAATTAATTCAAATATTCACTATTTTTTTCAAATAATAAACTTTCAAATAATTTTTCTTAATCCAGTTTTAATTATTCCTCTTATATATAAGAGGAATAATTAAAACTGGATTAAGAAAAATTATTTGAAAGTTTATTATTTGAAAAAAATAGTGAATAATCATTGAAGCCAGAAATTTTTAAAAATTCTGAAAACTTCCAGAAAAAATTTAAAAATAATTCAGCAGCAAATAATTAACATAATTAAATTGAAATAAAAAAATAATTGAGTTCTTAATCCAAAAAAATACGATTAAAATTGAAAGTTCTACTGAAAACTTGGTTGAAAAGAATAATTTTAAAAAGCAAACTAATTGCAAATAAAATTATTCGAAAACTAGTTAATAGAAATATTTACGAAATAATTGAAACTGGATTAAGAACAATTATTTGAAAATCGCAATTAATTGAAAATTAATTATTTGAAAAAGCAAATAAACTGAGTTAATTTAAAGGAAAAATTGAAAATTAAAATGAAAATTCAAAGCAAAAAGAACAGTAATAAAAATGAGAAACTCGGAATAAAATAATTAATATAATTAATTGAGTAAAATAAATAATTTACCTTTTAATCAAAAAAAAAAAAAAGAAAGAAAGAAAAATTGACTGAAATTGAAAATCGTTCTAAAAAATTGGTTGAAAAGAATAATTTTAATGACAAATTAATTGCGAATAAAATTATTTGAAAACCAATTAATTCAAATATAGAGAAACGAATTAATTCTACAGTGGATTAAAAAAATTATTTAAAAAGCACAATTAATTAAAGGTTAATTATTTTAAAAACTAATTAATTATTAGTCAATTATATTAACTAGTTAATTGAATTAGCTAGTTAGTTATATTAACTAGTTAATTGAATTAACTAGTTAGTTATATTAACTAGTTAATTATATTAATTAGTCAATTATATTAACTAGTAAATTATATTAATTAGTCAATTATATTTAACTAGTTAATTATATTAATTAGTCAATTATATTAACTAGTTAATTATATTAATTAGTCAATTGTATTAACTAGTTAACTAAAAAAAATTATTAGTTAATTATATTAACCAGTTAATTAAAAATATTAATTAAAAATACTAATTAATTAACTAATTAACTAGTTAATTCAGAAAAGAGTTTCAACTCAAAAAATTACAATTATCGATTTTCCACATTAAACGAACAATTAAAAA